>NC_069490.1:240982-265982 GCF_026875155.1 Cherax quadricarinatus | reverse complement strand
ATCCCCGTGAGGGCGGGGAATGTGGCTAGGCCTGGGGATGGCAGACCAGAGAGGTCTAGCTTCTCCCTACGATCCCCGTGAGGGCGGGGAATGTGGCTAGGCCTGGGGACACTTGGTCCCAAAGATGAGGGGATACTTGTGCCTCCTCTCATGTGAGACTTAGGTCTCAGACACTCCCTAGAGAGGGAGCCAAGGCCGGGCCACCACTTGGAAAAGAGAAATAGAAAGAAAATTAAAGAGAGAGAGAAAGAGAGGTGAATACATTTCATATTTCATTCACAAATAAAATAACTCATTAATTACCCCCGCCATTCTAACCACAAAAAAAAAAATACATAAATAAAACAGCTACACCTAGAAATATCCAGCATCAGGGAAATTATCTCCGATAATGAGATAAAACAATGAAAACGAACCCAAAAAAATATATATATACTGAGATAGCCGGGGGGGAGGGGCGGTGGGCGGAAGAGCCTTACTGTTTTTATGAGGCTCATTTGACCCATCTTCCGGCCCGGAAGTTACTCATTTGACCACGTAAGGGGCCGGGATTGACCCTTAATTGACCTCCTAAGACACTTACAAAAGGGAAATATTATTATTGAGAAGAATAACATTCTGGAAGAGATGGCGAATTTTTTTTTATCTGCTACGCTAATGTAAGTTTCTGGTAATTATGTTGCTGGTTTGACTGGTTCCCGGAGCCCCGGAAGGTGCTCATCTGAGCTTCACTAGGGCTCTATATGGCATCAATATTAATCTGATAAAATAAAAACCTGTTGCTTTTGGTATCTACAATAGCAGGAGTCTAGAACCTTAGTTCAACCTTTCCTCACCAACTTCTGCTCTTTAATACGTCTCATTTAGGTCATATTTACAAGCGACTGCATTTTTTTAATTTCTACAATTCCCTGTTTCGAAACCTAGGAATATGGGAGTGCAAGACCAACTTAAACCATTCAGTAGAACTTAAGTCAAATGTGAGAGACCTGGGAGTGATAATGTGAGATCTCACATTATCACACTCTAGCAGCCCTTAAAGATATAAATAACGGGGCTCTTACAGCTCACACTCTAGCAGCCCTTAAAGATATAAAATACCTAGCAAGGATCTTACAGCTCACACTCTAGCAGCCCTTAAAGATGTAAATAACAGGGCTCTTACAGCTCACACTCTAGCAGCCCTTAAAAATATAAATAACGGGGCTCTTACAGCTCACACTCTAGCAGCCCTTAAAGATATAAATAACAGGGCTCTTACAGCTCACACTCTAGCAGCCCTTAAAAATATAAATAACGGGGCTCTTACAGCTCACACTCTGGCAGCCCTTAAAAATATAAAATAACGGGCTCTTACAGCTCACATCTTAGCAGCCCTTAAAAATATAAATAACGGGGCTCTTACAGCTCACACTCTAGCAGCCCTTAAAAATATAAATAACGGGGCTCTTACAGCTCACACTCTAGCAGCCCTTAAAAATATAAATAACGGGGCTCTTACAGCTCACACTCTAGCAGCCCTTAAAGATATTAATAACAGGGCTCTTACAGCTCACACTCTAGCAGCCCTTAAAAATATAAATAACGGGGCTCTTACAGCTCACACTCTGGCAGCCCTTAAAGATATATATATCACAGCACTTACAGCTCACACTCTAGCAGCCCTTAAAGATATAAATAACAGGGCACTTACAGTTCACACTCTAGCAGCCCTTAAAGATATAAATATCACAGCACTTACAGCTCACACTCTGGCAGCCCTTAAAGATATTAATAACAGGGCTCTTACAGCTCACACTCTAGCAGCCCTTAAAAATATAAATAACGGGGCTCTTACAGCTCACACTCTAGCAGCCCTTAAAGATATAAATATCACAGCACTTACAGCTCACACTCTAGCAGCCCTTAAAGATATAAATATCACAGCACTTACAGCTCACACTCTAGCAGCCCTAAAAGATATAAATATCACAGCACTTACAGCTCACACTCTGGCAGCCCTTAAAGATATAAATATCACAGCACTTACAGCTCACACTCTAGCAGCCCTTAAAGATATAAATATCACAGCACTTACAGCTCACACTCTAGCAGCCCTTAAAGATATAAATATCACAGAACCCTTACAGCTCACACTCTAGCAGCCCTTAAGATATAAATATCACAGCACTTACAGCTCACACTCTAGCAGCCCTTAAAGATATAAATATCACAGCACTTACAGCTCACACTCTAGCAGCCCTTAAAGATATAAATATCACAGCATTACAGCTCACACTCTAGCAGCCCTTAAAGATATAAAAATCACAGCATTACAGCTCACACTCTAGCAGCCCTTAAAGATATAAATATCACAGCACTTACAGCTCACACTCTAGCAGCCTAAAAGATATAAATATCACAGCACTTACAGCTCACACTCTGGCAGCCCTTAAAGATATAAATATCACAGCACTTACAGCTCACACTCTAGCAGCCCTTAAAGATATAAATATCACAGCACTTACAGCTCACACTCTAGCAGCCCTTAAAGATATAAATATCACAGAACTTACAGCTCACACTCTAGCAGCCCTTAAAGATATAAATATCACAGCACTTACAGCTCACACTCTAGCAGCCCTTAAAGATATAAATATCACAGCACTTACAGCTCACACTCTGGCAGCCCTTAAAGATATAAATATCACAGCACTTACAGCTCACACTCTAGCAGCCCTTAAAGATATAAATATCACAGCACTTACAGCTCACACTCTAGCAGCCCTTAAAGATATAAATATCACAGCACTTACAGCTCACACTCTAGCAGCCCTTAAAGATATAAATATCACAGCACTTACAGCTCACACTCTAGCAGCCCTTAAAGATTATAAATATCACAGCACTTACAGCTCACACTCTAGCAGCCCTTAAAGATATAAATATCACAGCACTTACAGCTCACACTCTGGCAGCCCTTAAAGATATAAATATCACAGCACTTACAGCTCACACTCTAGCAAACCCTTAAATATATAAATATCACAGCACTTACAGCTCACACTCTAGCAGCCCTTAAAAATATAAATAACGGGGCTCTTACAGCTCACACTCTAGCAGCCCTTAAAGATATAAATATCACAGCACTTACAGCTCACACTCTAGCAGCCCTTAAAGATATAAATATCACAGCACTTACAGCTCACACTCTAGCAGCCCTTAAAGATATAAATATCACAGCACTTACAGCTCACACTCTAGCAGCCCTTAAAGATATAAATATCACAGCACTTACAGCTCACACTCTGGCAGCCCTTAAAGATATAAACAACATGAAGCACCAGTGTCTAACCAAACCAAAAATTCCTTTGTTTTTCATAGGGAAAAACGAAATGGGTTTCGCTGAGAATTTTTCGAAAATACATTTAAGATATAAATACGACTTTGATCATTATAAACGTCGCAAATGAAAAATAAAATAACTGAATACAACAGTAAAAGTTTTGATAACTATTTTCCTTTTAGTTTCAGTGTTTACAAAATTTAAATATATGATGCTTCTATTTGCCCATGATGCAGTATGTATGTGTGTGCTGGCGCGCGGGCGCTCGCCTGCCCTCCCATAAAATTCTACGGACACGTACATGTCCACATGTCTCTATCTCTCTCTCCGTGTCTGTATCTCTGTCTCTTTCTCTCCCTCTGTATGTCTGTCTCTGTCTCTCTCCGTCTCTCTTCTCTCTCTGTTTCTCTCTCTTTGTCTGTATCTGTCTGTCTTCCTCTGTATGTCTGTCTCTGTCTCTCTCTGTTTCTTTCTCTCTGTTTCTCTCTCTCTGTTTCTCTCTCTCTGTTTCTCTCTCTGTTTCTCTCTCTGTATCTGTATCTGTCTCCCTCTGTATGTCTGTCTCTCTCTCTCTCTCTCCAGTTCCATAACAACATACCAGTCATAATAATAATTAATATTGTAAATAATAATAATAATAATAATAATAATAATAAAAAATAATAATAAAAATAATAATAATAATAATAATAATAATAATAATAATAACAATATAATAAGAGCATCGATGTTCCACGTCCGTGTCCTTGGACACGGTCCGAGAACAGTGTGTATGTGTCCAGTAAAATTGGGTATTTACAACTTACGTCATCAACAGTAAGAGAATACGTCGCAATTTGCGCCTCCTGATTGGCTCATCTCTGCTCGTCTCTTCGACCAATTAGAGGATACTTCGCAATTTGCGTCTCCTGATTGGCTCAAATCTGCCCGTCTCTTCGACCAATTAGGAACAAGCTAGCCTCAGCTAATGAGCACTAAATTGTTCCACTGTGTGGGATTTTGTTCCACTGTGTAGGATTTTTTTGCTGAGGGAAATTTTGCTCCATTGAGATTTTGTGCCATTGTGTTCCACTGTGATTTTGTGCCAGTGTGTTCCATTGAGATTCTGTGCCAGTGTTCCATTGAGATTTTTGTGCCATTGTGTTCCATTGAGATTCTGTGCCAGTGTTCCATTGAGATTTTTGTGCCATTGTGTTCCATTTTAGATTCTGTGCCAGTGTTCCATTGAGATTTTTGTGCCATTGTGTTCCATTGAGATTCTGTGCCAGTGTTCCATTGAGATTTTTGTGCCATTGTGTTCCATTGAGATTTTTGTGCCATTGTGTTCCACTGTGATTTTGTGCCATTGTGTTCCATTGAGATTCTGTGCCAGTGTTCCATTGAGATTTTTGTGCCATTGTGTTCCATTGAGATTTTGTGTCAGTGTTCCATTGAGATTTTTGTGCCATTGTGTTCCACTGTGATTTTGTGCCATTGTGTTCCATTGAGATTTTGTGCTATTGTGTTCCACTGAGATTTTGTGCCATTATGTTCCACTGTGATTTTTGTGCCATTGTGTGGGATTTTGTGCCATTATTGACGTTTTGTGCCATTGTTCCACTGAGGTTTTGTGCCTTACATGCCAATATATCCATCATTACACTAACTGAAACCTGGCTAAAGCCTGATAGTACAGATGTCTATGCCATTCCTGGTTACACAGCCATACACAACTGTAGGCCAGACCAACAAGGGGGTGGCACAGCCATATACTACTCAGACCAACTAGAATGTATCACTAATACTTGCACAAGGGATGAACATGGGGAATATATAATAGCTAAATTCAAATCCAAATACCTACAAAAACCTCTCACATTGATAAACATCTACAGAGTTCCACAGTCAAACATTAGCCAATTTAGTCAAAATCTAGGAAGTATGATAACTGATGCACGCATGAACAAAGATCACTTACTACTCTCAGGTGACTTCAATATAAATCTCCTGCAAGACCAGGACCCACACGTTACTGAATTCACAAACACAATGAGTAACTGTATGTTACTACCAACAGTAACAAAACCTACAAGAGTTACAGAGACTAGTGTTTCCCTACTTGACCACATCTGGACCAACACCATATCCCCTTTAAAATCAGGCATAATTACAGATAATACCACAGACCACTACCCTACTTTCCTCATAACAACTCTTGGTAAACTACCCCAAGACACTACTGAAGTCACCTTCAGACTTCACAATGAGGCAGCCATTAATAACTTCACAACAGCAGTAGCAAACATTGACTGGCACACTAAGCTAGAAATCTATACAGATATTGACGAATGTATTAATAATTTTCTAAAAAAGACCCAATACCTGTATAACAAGCACTGCCCTAAAAAAACTAAACAGATGACAGCAAAGAGACTGAACAGTCCCTGGCTAACACCCAGCATTCTCAAATCCATAAATACAAAACACCGATATGAAAAACAGTACAGAATGGGTCACATAACCAGAGACCAAACAAAACGTTACTCGTCAATCCTAACCAGCCTGATAAGAAGGGCAAAAAATTGTATTATGAGAACAGATTATCCAACTTACGAGGTGATATAAAAAAGACCTGGAAAACCCTATCAGAAATTCTGGGAACAAAAAAGATATCACGAAATAGCGAAATAAAATTAGCAAAATCAGATGAACCCCAACTCCCACCAACAGAAACAGCAAACAGACTCAATGATTTCTTCTCCACTATAGGACAAAACCTTGCCAATAACTCCCAAGCTCAGATACCCCACCAAATGACTACCTCACCGGCAACTACCCGAACACATTGTTCCTAGCTCCGACTAACCCATACGAAGTCTCCCTTATTATCAATGCACTAAAAAACAAGGCAGGAGATTTAAGTACCTTACCACCCTTTATATACAAAAAACTGTCACAAGTGCTATCACCAATCATTGCAACACTCTTTAACAAATCCATTGAATCCTCCACCTTCCCTACAGTACTCAAAATAGCAAGGGTCACCCCGATCCACAAAGGAGGAGACCAAACAGAGTTGAATAACTATAGGCCAATATCCAACTTACACCCTCTCTCAAAAATCTTCGAAAAATTAATTCATAAACGAATCTACTCCTACCTTATCTCCCAAAACATTCTCAACCCCTGCCAATTTGGATTCAGGCCTAACAAAAATACTAATTATGCTATTATACACATGCTAGAACATATATACACTGCAATAGAGAAAAAAGAAGTCCCACTGGGGATCTTCATTGACTTACGTAAAGCTTTTGATACAGTTGACCATGACTTGCTCCACGTAAAATTGTCACACTATGGTATAAGAGGGCACTCCCTCAACTACCTCAAGTCTTACCTCAGCAACAGAAGCCAATATGTGTACGCAAATGGGGCAAACTCTTCTGCGCAACCAATTACAGTTGGTGTCCCACAGGGAAGTGTTCTTGGCCCTCTTCTCTTTCTCCTATACATAAATGACCTACCAAATGCTTCGCAATTACTCAAACCCACACTATTTGCAGATGACACTACATACGTCTTCTCTCACCCGAGCCCAGTCACGCTAGCCAATACTGTAAACACCGAATTACAGAAAATATCTACCTGGATGAGGACTAACAAACTTACACTAAACATTGACAAAACCTACTACATTCAATTTGGTAACAGAGCTACAGATGTACCTCTTAACATAACGATAAACGAATCACCTATCACAAAGCTAACAGAGGGAAAATTCCTAGGAATCCACCTCGATAATAGACTCAAATTTCATACACATATACAACAAATTTCTAAGAAAATTTCCAAGACTGTAGGCATACTATCGAAGATACGGTACTATGTTCCACAGTCAGCCCTCCTGGCCCTTTATCACTCTCTTATTACCCCTATCTCACCTATGGAATTTGTGCATGGGGCTCAACAACAATTAACCATCTCAGACCACTAATTACCCAACAAAAGGCTGCAGTTAGAATGATAACAAATTCTCACTACAGGCAGCACACTCCACCAATATTCAAAACACTCAACCTACTCACCATACAAAACATCCATACTTATTATTGCACCTATTACATACATAGAACACTTAACTCTGATATTAACCCTCCCCTCAAACATCTCCTTGCCAACCTCAACAGAACACATGACCATAACACAAGGCACAGATCACTCTTTGATGTTCCTCGTGTCCATCTCACGCTATGCAAAAACTCAATGCACATAAAAGGCCCTAAAATCTGGAACTCATTACCTGTAAATATAAAAGAAACACTACCTGTTTATAAATTCAAGTCTCTACTCAAAGATCACTTACTCACCCAAAACCAAATAAATACTGAATAACTGAACCTTATAAATTGTATATCTTAAATGTTTCTCACAATTATATCACATAAATGTTAAACCTAAAACCCAATCTAACTTTATTATTTTTTAAATACACTACCTAACAGAATACTCAATACGACTGAATGTACAACAATGCATGCAACCATATGACCTGTCTTTGTAATACTCATTTGTGCTTTATAGTTATCTGTTTACATTAATGTTTTATCACTGATTTCATCATTGCTTAGTTAATCTTAAGTTAATTTTAAGCCAGCCCGTAATGCTATGTATATAAGTGGCTTTGGCATGCTGCTCTTATCTGTATTTTTTTGTACCTCTGTATGTGTGCTCAAATTGTTAATAAATAAATAAATAAATTGTGTTCCACTGTGTTGGAATTTGTTCCATCATGAACCACAGCGACTAAAGTTGGTACAATGTTCATGGTTTTCCATAAAAGTGAGGCCGGTAATCCCAGAATAATCTCTCATCTTCACAATTATTACGTCAGAAAGTTATTTTTACGATACTTTTGCGCTAATTTTTAAAAATTATTTGCTTTTTTTTTTTGAGTTGATTAAATGAGAGAGAAATATTGAACAGATGTGTTAATGGTGATTTAGTTAACTAATGTTTGGTTAACAATGTTGAAAGTTAGGTCAAACTCGCCCACTCAGAGAGCATATTGAGATGGACACGTTAACACTCAGAGAGGATAATGACAAGATGAATACAACACTCAGAGAGCATAATGATATATGAAGACAACACTCAGAGAGCACAATGATATATGAACAGCACTCAGAGAGCATAATGAGATGGACACGTTAACACTCAGAGGGCATAATGACAAGATGAACACAACACTCAGAGAGCATAATAACAAGATGAACACACCAATATTCAGAGAACATGACATGGACTCATCAATAGTCAGCGAGCATAATGAGATGGATACATCACTCAGGAAGCAAAATGAGATGGATACATCACTCAGCGAGCATAATGAGATGGATACATCACTCAGCGAGCATAATGAGATGGATACATCACTCAGCGAGCATAATGAGATGGACACATCACTCAGCGAGCATAATGAGATGGACACATCACTCAGCGAGCATAATGAGATGGACACATCACTCAGCAAGCATAATGAGATGGACACATCACTCAGCAAGCATAATGAGATGGACACATCACTCAGCAAGCATAATGAGATGGACACATCACTCAGCAAGCATAAGAATGGACACATCACTCAGCGAAACATAATGAGATGGAAAACAAACACTCAGCAAGCAAATGAATGGACACATCACCTCAGCAAACATAATGAGATGGACACATCACTCAGCAGCATAATGAGATGGATACATCACTCAGCGAGCATAATGAGATAGACACATCACTCAGCGAGCATAATGAGATGGACACATCACTCAGCGAGCATAGTGAGATGGAAAAACATCACTCAGCAAGCAAATGAATGGACACATCACTCAGCAAGCATAATGAGATGGACACATCACTCAGCAAGCATAAAGAATGGACACATCACTCAGCAAGCATAATGAATGGACACATCACTCAGCGAGCATAATGAATGGAACATCACTCACAAGCATAATGAATGGACACATCACTCAGCAAGCATAATGAGATGGACACATCACTCACGAGCATAATGAGATGGACACAAACACTCAGCGAGCATAATGAGATGGACACATCACTCAGCGAGCATAATGAGATGGATACATCACTCAGCAAGCATAATGAGATGGACACATCACTCAGCAAGCATAATGAGATGGACACATCACTCAGCGAGCATAATGAGATGGGCACATCACTCACCCAAACATAAAAGAGATGGACACATCACTCAGCAAGCATAATGAAAGGATACATCACTCAGCAAGCATAATGAGAGACACATCACTCAGCAAGCATAATGAGATGGACACATCACTCAGCGAGCATAATGAGATGGACACATCACTCAGCAAGCATAATGAGATGGACACATCACTCAGCAAGCATAATGAGATGGACACATCACTCAGGAAGCATAATGAGATGGACACATCACTCAGCGAGCATAATGAGATGGACACATCACTCAGCAAGCATAATGAGATGGACACATCACTCAGCGAGCATAATGAGATGGATACATCACTCAGGAAAACATAATGAGATGGACACATCACCAGCAAGCATAATGAGAAAGGACACATCACTCAGCGAGCATAATGAGATGGACACATCACTCAGCAAACATAATGGAAAGGACACATCACTCACAAGCATAATGAGATGGACACATCACTCAGCGAAACATAATGAGATGGACACATCACTCAGCAAGCATAAAGAGATGGACCCCATCACTCAGCGAGCATAATGAGATGGATACATCACTCAGGAAGCATAATGAGATGGACACATCACTCAGCAAGCATAAGAGATGGACACATCACTCAGGCGAGCATAATGAATGGACACATCACTCAGCAAGCATAATGAGATGGACACATCACTCAGCGAGCATAATGAGAAAGGATACATCACTCAGCAAGCCCAAAATGAGATGGACACATCACCAGCAAGCATAATGAGATGGACACATCACTCAGCAAGCATAATGAGATGGACACATCACTCAGCGAGCATAATGAATGGACACATCACTCAGCGAGCATAATGAGATGGACACATCACTCAGCAAGCATAATGAGATGGTACATCACTCAGCAAGCATAATGAGATGGACACATCACTCAGCGAGCATAATGAGATGGAAAACATCACTCAGAAACATAATGAGATGGACACATCACTTAGAAGCATAAAAGAGAATGGACACATCCTCAGCAAACATAATGAGATGGGCACATCACTCAGCAAAACATAATGAGATGACACATCACTCAGCGAGCATAATGAATGGACACATCACTCAGCAAGCATAATGGGTTGGACACATCACTCAGCAAGTATAATGAGATGGACACATCACTCAGCGAGCATAATGAGATGGACACATCACTCAGCGAGCATAAAGAGAAAGGACACATCACTCAGCGAGCATAATAGATGGACACATCACTCAGCGAGCATAATGAGATGGGCACATCACTCAGCGAGCATAATGAGATGGACACATCACTCAGCGACATAATGAGATGGACACATCACTCAGCGAGCATAATGAGATGGAACATCACCAGACAAGCATAATGAGAAAGGACACATCACTCAGCAAGCATAATAGATGAACACATCACTCAGCGAGCATATGAGATGGGAACATCACTCAACATAAGAGATGGACACATCCCCTCAGCGAGCCCATAAGAATGGATACATTCACTCAGCAAGCAAAATGAATGGACACATCACTCAGGAAGCATAATGAGATGGACACATCACTCAGCGAGCATAATGAATGGATACATCACTCACAAGCAAATGAGAGGACACATCACTCAGGAAGCAAATGAATGACACATCACTCAGCGAGCATAATGAGATGACACACACTCAAAGAAAGCATATGAGATGGACACATCACTCAGCGAGCATAATGAGATGGACACATCACTCAGCAAGGGATAATAGATGGACAATCTCCCCAGCGAGCATAATGAGATGGACACATCCTCCGCAAGCATAATGAAGGACACATCACTACGACATAATGAGATGGACCTCACTCAGCGAGCAAATGAGATGGACACACACCAGCGAGCATAAGAGATGGACACATCACTCAGGGAAGCATAATGAATGGACACATCACTCAGAAGCAAAATGAGATGACACATCACTCAGCGAGCATAATAGAATACCCCAATCGCTCAGCAAGCATAATGAGATGGACCAAACACCACAAGCATAATGAGATAAACGCATCAACACTTAGAGACATGAACGAACACATCGAAACCAAGACAAAAACACAGCCTAAACAGGCCACAGGAAAGCATATAATCAGGTTAACGTAAGTCCACTCAAAGAGCAAATTAACCAAGCTAACACAAGGGCCCCTCAAAAAGCAACACCAGACAAACCATACCCACTCAGCGAGCATATATTGAGAGCCAAACGAGAAAAAAGCCTACGTAAAGAGGATAATGATAAACAGCCAGTTCCACTCAAAAGCATATTGGCCAAACTAAAGAAGGGGCCACCGAAGAGCGTATAACCCTAACGGAAAAATTTTTGTTTAATTTTCCTACAGCCAAACTCGACGCCGCCATGAGCCATGAACGGCAACTCAGTGCCACTCAAGCAAGGATAAAAAACCAAACTAAGCAACACTCAGTGAGCAAAAATTTAAAACAACCGGGCAACCCAAAACAACAGTCATTGTAATAAAAGTAAAAAACTAACTGCTTATGATGTACCGAGCGAGCGAGGGAGAGAGAGAGAGAGACAGAGAGAGAGAGAGAGAGAGAGAGAGAGAGAGAGAGAGAGAGAGAGAGAGAGAGAGAGAGAGAAGAAGAGAGAGAGAGAGAGACAGTGTTTTGGAGTTGATAAACAAAAATTAACACGAAAAAAGGGGGTCAAAACAACAGCCACCATCTCACACACCCTCACAACAAAACAACAGCCACCATCATCACACAACCCTCACAAACAACATAACAACAGCCACCATCATCACACAACCACCACAAACAACATAACAAAAAGCCCACCATCATCACACAACCATCACAAACAACATAACAACAGCCACCATCATCACACAACCATCACAAACAACATAACAGCCACCATCATCACACAACCATCACAAACCCCCATAACAACAGCCACCATCATCACACAACCATCACAAACAACATAACAACAGCCACCATCATCACACAACCATAAACAAACAACATAACAACAGCACCATCATCACACAATACATCACAAACAACATAACAACAACCACCATCATCACACAACCATCACAAACAACATAACAACAGCCACCATCATCACACAACCATCACAAACAACATAACAACAACCCCATCATCACACAACCATCACAAACAACATAACAACAACCACCATCATCACAAAACCCAAACAAAAAACAACTTAACAACAGCCAACATCATCACAAAACCCAAACACAAACAACATAACAACAGCCACCATCATCACACAACCATCACAAACAACAAAAACAACAGCCACCATCACACAAAACCATCACAAACAACATAACAACAGCCACCATCACCACACAACCATCACAAACAACATAACAACAGCCACCATCACCACACAACCATCAAAAAACAACATAAAAACCCAGCCACCATCACCACACAACCATCAAAAACAACAAAAACAGCCACCCATAAATCACACAACCATCACAAACAACATAACAAAAAGCCACCATCATCACACAACCATCACAAACAACATAACAACAGCCACCATCATCACACAACCCTCACAAACAACATAACAACAGCCACCATCATCACACAACCCTCACAAACAACATAACAACAACCACCATCATCACACAACCATCACAAACAACATAACAACACCACCATCATCACACAACCATCACAAACAACATAAACCACCATCACCACACAACCATCACAAACAACAAACAACAGCCACCATCATCACACAACCATCACAAACAACATAACAACAGCCACCATCATCACACAACCATCAAAAACAACATAACAACAGTCACCATCACCACACAACCATCACAAACAAAAACAACAACCACCATCATCACACAACCATTCAAAAACAACATAACAACAGCCACCATCATCACACAACCATCACAAACAACATAACAACAGCCACCATCACACACAACCATCACAAACAACATAACAACAGCCACCATCATCACAAACAACATAACAACAGCCCCATCATCACACAACATCACAACAACATAACAACAGCCACCATCATCACACAACCATCACAAACAACATAACAATAGCCCCCATCATCACAAAAAACCATCACAAACAAACAAAACAACAGCCACCATCATCACAAACAACATAACAACAGCCACCATCATCACACAACCATCACAAACACATAACAACAGCCACCATCATCACACAATCATCAAAAACAACATAACAACAGCCACACAAACCATCACAAACAACATAACAACAGCCACCATCATCACAAACAACATAACAACAGCCACCATAACACACAACCATAAACAAACAACATAACAACAGCCACCATCATCACACAACCATCACAAACAACATAACAACAGCCACCATCATCACAAAAAAACTTAACAACACCACCATCACCGCACAACCATCAAAACAACAAAACAACAGCCACCATCATCACACAACCATCACAAACAACATAACAACACCACCATCATCACAAACAACATAACAACAGCCACCATCATCACACAACCATCACAAACAACATAACAACAGCCACCATCATCACATAACCATCACAAACAACATAACAAAAACCACCATCATAAACACAACATCACAAACAACATAACAACACCACCATCATCACACAACCATCACAAACAACATAACAACACCACCATCATCACAAAAACCATTCACAAACAACATAAACAACAGCCACCATCATCACACAACCATCACAAACAACATAACAACAGCCACCATCATCACACAACCATCACAAACAACTAACAACAGCCACCATCATCACAAACAACATAACAACAGCCACCATCATCACACAACCATCACAAACAACATAACAACAGCCACCATCACCACACAACCCTCACAACAACATAACAACAGCCACCATCACCGCACAACCATCAAAAACAACATAACAACAGCCACCATCATCACACAACCATCACAACAACATAACAACAGCCACCATCATCACACAACCATCACAAACAACATAACAACAGCCACCACATCACACAACCATCACAAACAACATAACAACAGCCACCATCACCACACAACCCCACAAACAACATAACAACAGCCACCATCACCGCACAACCATCACAAACAACATAACAACAGCCACCATCATCACACAACCATCACAAACAACATAACAACAGCCACCATAAACACACAACCATCAGAAACAACATAACAACAGCCACCACATCATCACAACCATCACAAACAACATAACAACAGCCACCATCATCACACAACCATCACAAACAACATAACAACAGCCACCATCATCACACAACCATCACAAACAACATAACAACAGCCACCATCATCACACAACCATCACAAACAACTTAACAACAGCCACCATCATCACACAACCATCACAAACAACATAACAACAGCCACCATCATCACAAACAACATAACAACAGCCACCATCATCACACAACCATCACAAACAACATAACAACAGCCACCATCATCACAAACAACATAACAACAGCCACCATCATCATCACAACCATCACAAAAACATAACAACAGCCACCATCATCACACAACCATCACAAACAACATAACAACAGCCACCATCATCACACAACCATCACAAACAACATAACAACAGCCCCCATCTCACACACATCAAAAGCAACATAACAACAGCCCCCCATCACCACACAACCATCACAAACAACATAACAACAGCCACCATCATCACACAACCATCACAAACAACAAAACAACACCACCATCACCACACAACCATCACAAACAACAAAACAACAGCCACCATCACCACACAACCATCACAAACAACATAACAACAGCCACCATCATCACACAACCATCACAAACAACATAACAACAGCCACCATAAATCACACAACATAAACAAACAACATAACAGCCCACCATCATCACACAACCATCACAAACAAAAATAACAACACCCACCATCACCACACAACCCTCACAAACAACATAACAACAGCCACCATCACCGCACAACCATCACAAACAACATAACAACAGCCACCATCATCACACAACCATCACAAACAACAAAACAACAGCCACCATCATCACACAACCATCACAAACAACAAACAACAGCTACCATCATCACAAACAACATAACAACAGCTACCATCATCACAAACAACATAACAACACTCCCCATCATCACAAACAACAAACAACAGCTACCATCATCACAAACAACATAACAACAGCCACTATCATCACAAAACCATCACAAACAACATAACAACAGCCACCATCATCACACAACCATCACAAACAACATAACAACAGCCACCTCATCACAAAACCCCATCACAAACAACATAACAACAGCCACCATCATCACAACCATCACAACAACAAACAACAGCCACCATCATCACACAACCATCACAAACAACATAACAACAGCCACCATCACCACAAAAAACCATCACAAACAACAAAAACAACAGCCACCATCATCACAAACAAAAATAACAACAGCCACCATCATCACACAACCATCACAAACAACATAACAACAGCCACCATCATCACACAACCATCACAAACAACATAACAACAGCTACCATCATCACAAACAACATAACAACAGCTACCATCATCACAAACAACATAACAACAGCCACCATCATCACACAACCATCACAAACAACATAACAAACAGCTACCATCATCACAAACAACATAACAACAGCTACCATCATCACAAACAACATAACAACACTACCATCATCAAAAACCCAACAAAACAACAGCCACTACATCACAAAAACCATCACAAACAACATAACAACACCCACCATCATCACAAAACCCATCACAAACAACATAACAACAGCCACCATCACCACACAACCATCAAAAACAACATAACAACACCACGATCATAAACAAACAACATAACAACAGCCACCATCATCACAGAACCATCACAAACAACATAACAACAACCACCATCATCACACAACCATCACAAACAACATAACAACAGCCACCATCATCACACAACCATCACAAACAAAAAATAACAACAGCCCCCCATCATCACACAACCCTAACAAACAACATAACAACACCACCATCATCACACAACCATCACAAACAACATAACAACAGCCACCATCATCACAAACAACATAACAACAGCCACCATCATCACAAACAACATAACAACAGCTACCATCATCACAAACAACTTAACAACAGCCAACATCATCACACAACCATCAAAAACAACATAACAACAGCCACCATCATCACACAACCATCACAAACAACATAACAACAGCCACCATCACACACAACCATCACAAAAAACATAACAACAGCCACCATCATCACCCCAACCATCACAAACAACATAACAACAGCCACCATCATCACACAACCATCACAAACAACATAACAACAGCCACCATCATCACAAAACCCATCACAAACAACATAACAACAGCCACCATCACCACACAACCATCACAAACAACATAACAACAGCCACCATCATCACACAACCCTCACAAACAACATAAAAAACAGCCACCATAAATCACACACCATCACAAAAAACATAACAACAGCCACCATCATCACAAAAAACATAACAACAGCCACCATCATCACAAACAACATAACAACAGCTAACCATCATCACAAACAACTTAACAACAGCCAACATCATCACACAACCATCACAAACAACATAACAACAGCCCCCATCATCACACAACCATCACAAACAACATAACAACAGCCACCATCATCACACAACCATCACAAACAACATAACAACAGCCACCATCATCCACACAACCATCACAAACAACATAACAACAGCCACCATCATCACACAACCATCACAAACAACATAACAACAGCCACCATCACCACACAACCATCACAAACAACATAACAACAGCCACCATCATCACACAACCATCACAAACAACAAAACAACAGCCACCATCACCACACAACCATCACAAACAACATAATAACAGCCACCATCACACACAACCATCACAAACAACAAAACAACAGCCACCATCATCACACAACCATCACAAACAACATAACAACAGCCACCATCATCACACAACCATCACAAACAACATAACAACAGCCACCATCATCACAAACAACATAACAACAGCCACCATCATCACAAACAACATAACAACAGCCACCATCATCACACAACCATCACAAACAACATAACAACACCACCATCATCACACAATCATCACAAACAACATAACAGCCACTATCACAACAACCATCACAAACAACATAACAACCCAGCCACCATCATCACAACCATCAAAAACAACATAACAACAGCCACCACATCACAAAAACATCACAAAAAACATAACAACAGCCACTACACACACAACCATCCAAACAACATAACAACAGCCACCATCATCACACAACCATCACAATCAACATAACAACAGCCCCCCAATCACCACACAAGCATCACAAACAACATAACAACAGCCACCATCATCACACAACCATCACAAACAACATAACAACAACCACCATCATCACACAACCATCACAAACAACATAACAACAGCCACCATCATCACACAACCATCACAAACAACATAACAACACCACCATCACCCAAAAACAACATAACAACAGCAAACCATCATCCAAAAAAACAACTTAACAACAGCCAACATCATCACAAAACCATCACAAACAACATAACAACACCCACCATCATCACACAACCATCACAAACAACATAACAACACCACCATCATCACTCAACCATCACAACAACATAACAACAGCAACCATCATCACACAACCATCACAAACAACATAACCACAGCCACCATCATCACACAACCATCACAAACAACATAACAACAGCCACCATCATCACACAACCATCACAAACAACATAACAACAGCCACCATCACCACACAACCATCACAAACAACATAACAACAGCCACCATCATCACACAACCATCACAAACAAAAACAGCCACCATCATCACACAACCATCACAAACAACATAACAACAGCCACCATCATCACACAACCATCACAAACAACATAACAACAGCCACCATCATCACAAACAACATAACAACAGCCACCATCATCACAAACAACATAACAACACCCACCATCATCACACAACCATCACAAACAACATAACAACGCCACCATCATCACACAACCATCTAAAACAACATAACAACAGCTACTATCATCACACAACCATCACAACAACATAACAACACCACCATCACACAACCATCACAAACAACATAACAACACCACCATCATCACACAACCATCACAAACAACATAACAACAGCCACTATCATCACACAACCATCACAAACAACATAACAACAGCCACCATCATCACACAACCATCACAAACAACAAAAAAACAGCCACCATCACCACACAACCATCACAAACAACATAACAACAGCCACCATCATCACAAACAACATAACAACAGCCACCATCATCACACAACCCCACAAACAACATAACAACAGCCACCATCACCACACAACCATCAAAAACAACAGAACAACAGCCACCATCCCCCCACAACCATCACAAACAACATAACAACAGCCACCATCATCAAAACAACCATCACAAACAACAAAAACAACAGCCACCATCACCACACAACCATCACAACAACATAACAACAGCCACCATCATCACACAACCATCACAAACAACATAACAACAACCACCATCATCACACAACCATCACAAAGAACATAACAACAGCCGCCATCATCACACAACCATCACAAAGAACATAACAACAGCCACCATCATCACAGAACCATCACAAACAACATAACAACAGCCACCATCATCACACAACCATCACAAACAACATAACAACAGCCACCATCATCAAAACAACCATCACAAACAACATAACAACACCACCACATCACAAACAACAAACAACAGCCACCATCATCACACAACCATCACAAACAACATAACAACAACCACCATCATCACACAACCACCCAAAAACAACATAACACAGCCACCCATCACCACACAACCTCACAAACAACATAACAACAGCCACCATCATCATCACAACCATCACAAACAACATAAAAACAGCCACCATCATCATCACAACCATCACAAACAACAAAACAACAGCCACCATCATCACACAACCATCACAAACAACATAACAACAGCCACCATCATCACACAACCATCACAAACAACATAACAACAGCCACCATCATCACACAACCATCACAAACAACATAACAACACCACCATCATCACACAACCATCACAAACAACAAACAACAGCCACCATCACCACACAACCATCACAAACAACAAAACAAAAAGCCAACCACATCACACAACCATCACAAACAACATAACAACAGCCACCATCATCACACAACCATCACAAACAACATAACAGCCACCATCATCACACAACCATCACAAACAACATAACAACAACCACCATTAACCCCGGGAACAACATTGTTCCAGTCCAGGGAACTGAACTTTTTCTCCAGGCTGAGGGACTGACCACCTCAAATACTGTTTCTTCAAAGTTGATGGACTGATTACATTACCTTCACCACTACACCTGATGACTCTTTTTTTGACTGAAGAGACCTACTGTGTTAGTGAAACGTTTCCCATGTGTCCCTTTAAAAATCACATTTTGGCATCATTATATTCCATGCTACAACAGAACGTTTATTCAGATCGCTTCAAACTTTTAGCGACTAAGGTTCACATAATCGTCTGGGGGTCAGTCCCAATTACTAATTGGTTAAAAAGTGTTTGAAAATTCGCAAAAATAACCAGTGAGGGATTATGCTGAGTCGTAGCCTACTCAATGAGCTGTGTTTTCAAGGTCGAGCTGCAAACGCCTCTTTAATGTGAAAGAAGTAAATCTGAGGGAAGGTAGATCGAGTCCTCACTGCTCCTTACCTCAATAACCCAAGCGGGTTTAGTTCTCAAGTTACTTAATCCTAATTTATAATTAACTATCGTTGAAATATACTGAAAACATACACACATACGGGGCCAGGAGCTGTGACTCGACCCTTGCAACCACAATTAGGTGGGTACACACACACACACACACACACACACATACACATACATAGTTTTAAAGCGAGGTATGATAGAGCTCATGGGGCAGGGAGAGAGAGGACCTAGTAGCAATCAGCGAAGAGGCGGGGCCAGGAGCTATGACTCGACCCCTGCAACCACAAATAGGTGAGTACAAATAGGTGAGTACACAGCAAGACTAGTTCCAGAGCTAAGTAGTAAATCCTACGAGGAGAGGTTTAGGGAAATCGACCTGACAACACTGGAGGACAGGAAAGATAGGCGGGACATGATAACGACATGTAAAATACTGAGAGAAACTGACAAGGTGGATAGGGGCAGATTTGACACAGCAACAAGGGGTCACAACTGTAAATAGAAGACTCAAATGAGTCACAGGGATGTTAGGAAGTATTTCTTCAGTCATAGAATTGTCAGGAAGTGGAACAATCTTGAGAGTGATGTAGTGGAGGCAGGATCCATACATAGCTTTAAGAAGAGGTATGATAAAGCTCATGGAGCAGGGACAGTGAACCTAGTAGCGACCAGTGATGAGGCGGGGCCAGGAGCTGTGAATCAACCCTTTCAACCATAAACAGGTGGGTACAAATAGATGAGTACACACACAAGTACGGTGCTAACACATACACAGGGAACACCCACACAAGGAAGACGGTAATGAAACAAGGGGAGCTGGGAAGAGAGAACAGAACACACACACAAGGAACACGGTAATGAAACAAGGGGAGCTGGGGAGAGAGAACAGAACACACACACAAGGAACAGGATTGCTTGAGAGTATAATTGGTTAAGAGTTGGTGCTGGAGACGACTGTTTTTAGTGTCTGTCTGTCTTGTGTGGAAGCAACAGTGATGTGTGTGTGTGTGTGTGTTAGTGACAAGCCTATATGTGTGAATATCAGTGACAGGCCTATATGTGTATGTCAACGACAGGCCTATATGTGTATGTCAACGACAGGCCTATATGTGTATGTCAACGACAGGCCTATATGTGTATGTCAACGACAGGCCTATATGTGTATGTCAACGACAGGCCTATATGTATATGTCAACGACAGGCCTATATGTGTATGTCAACGACAGGCCTATATGTGTATGTCAACGACAGGCCTATATGTGTGTCAGTAACAGGTCTACATACATTTGCGGTGTTAGCAATAGACCTATGTGCGGAGCTAACGACAGGCTTGCATATTTCTATGGTGTCAGTAAAACTTAAGTGTGGTGTTAGTAACAAGCCTATGAATGTGATAGGCCTGTTTGTATGTCATCATTGAAAGACCTACACACATCTGTGCGGTGTTACGAATAGGTCTACGTGTCTGTGATAGGTGTACATGTGTCTGGGGTGCCATTGCCAGGCCTATATGTCTGTGCAGTAGTGTGAGTCTCACCTATGTATGGTTGCAGGGGTCGAATCACAACTCCTGGAGTTAAAAGTTGCTATCTTAGAAAATAAGAGATTAGTGGTTCTAATAATCGTCGGGAATAACAAGAATAACAGGACAAGTGTTTCCTGACGCGGGTCTTCGATGATGACCCGCCGTTAGAGCTTTTGGACATCTGACCGAGGCCTTCCACTGGCTTACCTCGCCATCCTTTAAAAATTTTGGTCATAGTTGTAACCAGTTAGGTAAGGTTCGTCAGGAAACAATACATATTAGAATAATGACAATTAAAAATGCGACATAAAGAGTAAATTACTGAAAAAATTATCAAAGATATTAGAAAATGAAAATTTGGAGAGAACTGGAGGGGTAACTTAGCTCTCTTACCCATGTTTCTTGGTTACTGTGACTTACCCTGTAAGATCTGCTGACAAACATGAATTCGACCCCCTCGAGGGTTGAGAGTGTCAGGAAGAGTCGTGCAAGACAGAACTGGGCCCTCAGGGGCGTCCTCAGCTGGGTGAAGCCATCTGAAGACACCATCTTTCAGGTGAGTTGGCCTTTGATGGTTGGGTATCTTGATGTTAGTGAAGGGTTCTTGGTCCTAGGAGTTGGAGCTAGCCTCCCCTTTTTCCAACTAATTCTGACTATTTCCCATTTTATGACCCGTCCGAATTTAGTGCTTCCCGTGAATTTAATAAGAGTCAAGTTAATTTTAGAAAGCTAGATTAGTAACCCGGGAAAGCCAGGAAAACCAGGAAAGCCAGGAAAGCCAAGCAGTGTGGCTTTTTGCTACTGGGATCTTTAGGTCCTCCTGCCCAGGATGCCACTCACGACAGTCACCAGGTGACAAACACCCAGGTACCTACGTACTGCCAAGTGTAGAGAGGCTTACCCATCCGGTTGGCCTCGACCGAGAATCGAACACTGACACTGTTACATGTAAGCCCAGTGCTCCCGTCCATTGCAATAAGTTTATTTAGGTCGACACCTGGTCACAGACCGGGCCGGGGGGAGCGTTCACCCCCGAAACCTTCTCCATAGCAATACAACCACAAACAGGCTATCTTAACAATGCAGAACAAGCCACATTGGGATGGAAATCTTTAGCTCTAGATCTTTCACACTATCGTGCGTCGTCAGGAGCTATGCAATGTTGCAAGACAACAATAGACAGAAGGGGAAATTCTCTGAGTCAAGGCAGAAGGTATCAATGGCGGCCCATATTGTAGAAATAAAGATTATTATTATTATTTCTTGAGAATATATGTTCTAGAAGGTTCAGTCATGCGACTGAAGGACACCCTGGGTGCGACTCCCCAGATGGTCGACCCTGAAGAGGGTCCCAGAAGGGGGTCGAATTATACAGATCAATTAGTCTTCTGAACTTCTGTCTCCATGTGAGTTATTATTAAGCATTAACAAGTGTTCATAACACTTCAGTTATTCACTCCCTTACTCTACTTATTTACTCCCGTGGCTTGGTTGGCAACGCTCTCGCCTCACATACTGAGTGTCCCTGGTTCGATCCCCTGCACGGGTGAAAATGTTGGGCATTTTTCTTTGCACCTGCTGTCCCTGTTCACCTAGCAGTAAGTAGGTACCTGGCTGTTAGTGGGCTGGTATCCTGGGAGACAATATTGAAGGACCACAATGGAAATAAGAGTCAGTCCCTGATGAGGCACTGACTTTCTTGGGTTATCCTGGGTGGCTAACACTCCCCAGGGTTATTAAGATAAGATAAGATAAGATTTCGTTCGGATTTTTAACCCCGGAGGGTTAGCCACCCAGGATAACCCAAGAAAGTCAGTGCGTCATCGAGGACTGTCTAACTTATTTCCATTGGGGTCCTTAATCTTGTCCCCCAGGATGCGACCCACACCAGTCGACTAACACCCAGGTACCTATTTGCTGCTAGGTGAACAGGACAACAGGTGTAAGGAAACGTGTCGAAATGTTTCCACACGCCGGGAATCGAACCCTGGCCCTCCGCATGTGAAGCGGGAGCTTTAGCCACCAGGCCACCCGGCCCACCCTCCCAAGGGTTATCCTGGGTGGCTAACCTTCCCCAGGGTTATCCTGGGTGACAAACCCTCCCCTGGGTGGCTAACCCTTCCCTGGGATAATAGTCCCAACAGATCTTATCTTATCTTACAGTACAGATGCTGTTGCACACGCTTGAGTGCAAGGTTGGCATATGTACAAAACCACAAATATAACTTATAGTGCAGGTTCACACGGAAAAAATAAATAAAGAATAAATTAGCCAATATACACCAGTTCTTTCAATCATCTGTATTAATGGGGACGAATAGAAAATAACTTAATTACTCTCGACGGCACGTGAGAGTAATTAAGACAGCAATCAGCTTCGTCATTAACATTTTACAATACTCAGAGTATATTATTATTATTATTATAATCAAAAAAGAAGCGCTAAGCACTCAGAGTATAAAATAAGGGATTATTATAATCAAAAAGAAGCGCTAAACCACAAGGGTTGACGAAATAAGGGAGATTTATTTTATCTCTCTTATATAAACTCTACCATCCCACACATATTTTGTTTAATTCCCGCATTCTTTCCCATTGATCTGCTTCATAATATATATGTGAATGAAGTGCGTGTATTATTTGTTGCACTCGACAAAATGTCAAATAAAACAAGCTGTTTTTTGAGATGATTTGTAAATATTTGTGAAGAAATATAATTCTGAAGTGAGGATCGTAGCCCCTAGCTGTCACTATTTACACCAGTGTCCGAATGTGTCAATGATAAAACAACAAATTAC
>NC_069490.1:183482-235982 GCF_026875155.1 Cherax quadricarinatus | reverse complement strand
ACAAACTGCCAAAAAGGTATTGTTTGAAGATTTATCGTATTGTTTTTTTTTGAAAATAGCCTAATTTTTTTTATTTCTTTTAGATCTTTGGAGAAGTGTCAGGTCGCCTTGCAGAGGCACGCAAGCGTATCCGCACCATCAAGGATAACCTGGCAGCATGCAAACGCCTTTTACACTGCAAGCGCGATGAGTTGAAAGAACGTTGGTTAGAGGGTGTTGAGCACAAGCATGTCATGCTTCTCTTGGAACAGATGTGCGTATGTCAGGTGTTTTGATTATTGATGGATGAATGCAGTATCTTTTGATGCAACAGTGCAGAATTATACTGAAGTTGGTAGTTCGTTTTGCTTGATTAATCTGCTTGTATAAGTTACATGTGATTCTGTAGTATACAAAAATTGCTTATAGAGTATATCTTTGAATTCTTTCATTTAGCTATTTGGGGTTTAAAAAAAAACAGCGGGAAAAAGTTATATTGTACCCTGAAAACTAGCATAACCCAGATGAAAAACTAACATACACTTCCCAGTGAGATTTGAACTTGGGACTACAGTATTGGGGTATCAGTCCAGTACAATGGCCAGTTCTTTGTTTCTGAATACTTATATATATCTTATCTGAATAAATTAACATTTATTATTTGTAGTATATCATGTCAATGTTTTATGCTCAAGTATACTTCACTTCCTTCGCATTCATATGTTGTGTAAACTTCTTATGTTCATGTTCTTTTGTGATAGATATACTGTATTATGTATGCAAATGCCAAAACAAAATATATATAACATATATCATATACATGAGCCATTAAACATAGCACTGCTTCCCAATTTATGAAATGCTACTAATTAGGCTAGTCAGCTATCTGGTGGCTTGATGCTGGGGCTAGTTGGATACTTGGGCTAGTCACATACTTGATGGTTGGATAATAGGTGAATCATGTTATAGAAGAGTTTAAACAGTGTTCTATATGTATTTCCCCAGGTGGAATCTTAAAGACTTTCGTTTTTCCTTTTGGGTCACCCTGCCTCAGTGGGATATGGCCTGTTTGTTGAAAGGAGAAAGAAGAAATCCTAAAGCAATTTTCCTTTAACCTTTCAACAGTGATGAAGTGAGGGATGTGGGTGAGCGAGTAGGGAGTTACATCAGCAAGAAGCACTACCTCCATGCGACGCAGCTACTGGTGACTTCACTAACTCGTCTAGGAACAGACCTTAAGATGGTTGAAGCTCTTAAAGATGTCAACTTGGACCTGCATGCCAGAAGAGAGGTAATTTATTTTTTTGCTTGCATAGGGAGAAGCAGTATACCATGAATGGAGAAATAATTTTTTTTTACACTGGCCATCTCCCAACAAAGAAGAAAACACTTTCATTGTCACTCATTCACTCCCTGCCTTGCCCAAGGCTCACTGACATTACAGTTCGGATGATCCTTGAAACTACAAAATTTCTACCCCTCCATAGTGCAGGCACTGTATTTCCCTGAATCCCTTCATAAATATTACCTTGCTCACAACCAATTGCCTTTACTCACTAACATGGTTACACAAGCCTGTCAGATGTCCAAGCTTCTAGCACTCAAAACCTCCTTTGCTCCCTCCCTCCAATCTTTCCTAGGACAACCCCTACCCCCTTCTTCCCTCCACCCTAGATTTATATGCCCTACTAGTCATTATATTTTTCTCCATCCTTCCTAAACTCTAAATCACGAAGTGTGGGAAATGGAGCCATGAATGTAGATATTCGTGTTTGTATTGTAGCATTTCATAAATTGGGAAGCAGTGCTATGTTTAATGGCACCAATCAACCATTTTTTTTTTTTATAATGTTAAAGTTTAAACACTTAGCCTTTCATTTAGTGACAGAATATAGCTGACAGAAATCACTTAACAGTTTCGTAGAAGTATCACATTTCCACACTGATCTTTCTCTTATATTCAAGAAACTTCACGAAGGTCTCATAGATGAGCTTCACAAACACCTATACCAGAGGTGGACAAAAGAGGTGCTGGCGTTACGACGGCAGGGTTCAGGCCGAGACTCTACCAACACCCTCACACGAGCAGGGTCAGACCGAGCGAGTATTGGAACAGGGAAGTCGGACAAGTCTCGCAAGAATCTCCTTGAAATGATGACTACGCCAAATAAAATCAAGTGAGTGCTATGCCTCTGTTTTGCCCTATGGTGTAGAGAAAGTTAAAATATTAATCAATAAAACTGCAGTCAGTATAAAAGCATGGCAAGATTGTTAGTTAATTACTGTAGGTTTTCTACCAGTTAGAAAAATCACTGCTTGCTTTGTGTCTGTATTATTAAATCATTTTCTTTATATAAAGTGGAGCATTCTTACATTTTACCCTGTTTTGTACAGGGGGAGAAAGCAAGCAAATTATAGTAAAGTTTATACTGCATGTATTTTTTGTGGTAGAGATGACATATATGGTACACAATCTAATTGACTTAAATGGTATTCTACAGGGGACTGGCAGAAGGAGAAGGGTTGCAGGAGGACGTGAGTAGCACAGACCCTGAGGCCAACTCTCAGTACTTTATGGCAATTCTCGTTGAATGTCTTGCACTGCTCGGAAAGTTACCGGATGCCGTTGAGGTGAGAGGAACTTGTAGTATTATACATGAAGAAAGTTTTTGGAGTCTTGTTTAAGTTTTGTGTATTCACTGCATATCAATGAAGGAACTAAGACTGGGAGTATTAGCAATCCTTCCTGTATAATTTAGATTTTTGTGAGAATGATAAACAGACTTGTGTACTGTATTCTGTATACAATATTGCACAATAACTTATTACACATTTGCCACTTCTTATCTTTTGTATGCAGCACTTGTAGTTATTCATCATGATTGCATTCTATCAAACCTTTAAGCCTGCTGTGTCATTAATATTTATTTTAATAATTCAAATGGCACAGAGGCAGGATATTGTATATTACAGTATTTTTATTTATTATTTTTTTTATTATCACACCGGCCGATTCCCACCAAGGCAGGGTGGCCCGAAAAAGAAAAACTTTCACCATCATTCACTCCATCACTGTCTTGCCAGAAGGGTGCTTTACACTACAGTTTTTAAACTGCAACATTAACACCCCTCCTTCAGAGTGCAGGCACTGTACTTCCCATCTCCAGGACTCAAGTCCGGCCTGCCGGTTTCCCTGAATCCCTTCATAAATGTTACTTTGCTCACACTCCAACAGCACGTCAAGTATTAAAAACCATTTGTCTCCATTCACTCCAAATCAAACACGCTCACGCATGCCTGCTGGAAGTCCAAGCCCCTCGCACACAAAACCTCCTTTACCCCTCCCTCCAACCCTTCCTAGGCCGACCCCTACCCCCGCCTTCCTTCCACTACAGACTGATACACTTTTGAAGTCATTCTGTTTCGCTCCATTCTCTCTACATGTCCGAACCACCTCAACAACCCTTCCTCAGCCCTCTGGACAACAGTTTTGGTAATCCCGCACCTCCTCCTAACTTCCAAACTACGAATTCTCTGCATTATATTCACACCACACAATTGCCCTCAGACATGACATCTCCACTGCCTCCAGCCTTCTCCTCGCTGCAACATTCATCACCCACGCTTCACACCCATATAAGAGCGTTGGTAAAACTATACTCTCATACATTCCCCTCTTTGCCTCCAAGGACAAAGTTCTTTGTCTCCACAGACTCCTAAGTGCACCACTCACTCTTTTTTCCCTCATCAATTCTATGATTCACCTCATCTTTCATAGACCCATCCGCTGACACGTCCACTCCCAAATATCTGAATACGTTCACCTCCTCCATACTCTCTCCTCCAATCTGATATTCAATCTTTCATCACCTAATCTTTTTGTTATCCTCATAACCTTACTCTTTCCTGTATTCACCTTTAATTTTCTTCTTTTGCACACCCTACCAATATTCATCCACCAATCTCTGCAACTTCTCTTCAGAATCTCCCAAGAGCACAGTGTCATTCAGCAAAGAGCAGCTGTGACAACTCCCACTTTGTGTGTGATTCTTTATCTTTTAACTCCACGCCTCTTGCCAAGACCCTCGCATTTACTTCTCTTACAACCCATCTATAAATATATTAAACAACCACGGTGACATCACACATCCTTGTCTAAGGCCTACTTTACTGGGAAAAAATTCCCCTCTTTCCTACATACTCTAACTTGAGCCTCACTATCCTCGTAAAAACTCTTTACTGCTTCAGTAACCTACCTCCTACACCATACACTTGCAACATCTGCCACATTGCCCCCCCATCCACCCTGTCATACGCCTTTTCCAAATCCATAAATTGCCACAAAGACCTCTTTAGCCTTATCTAAATACTGTTCACTTATATGTTTCACTGTAAACACCTGGTCCACACACCCCCTACCTTTCCTAAAGCCTCCTTGTTCATCTGCTATCCTATTCTCCGTCTTACTCTTAATTCTTTCAATTATAACTCTACCATACACTTTACCAGGTACACTCAACAGACTATCCCCCTATAATTTTTGCACTCCTTTTATCCCCTTTGCCTTTATACAAAGGAACTATGCATGCTCTCTGCCAATCCCTAGGTACCTTACCCTCTTCCATACATGTATTAAATAATTGCACCAACCACTCCAAAACTATATCCCCACCTGCTTTTAACATTTCTATCTTTATCCCATCAATCCCGGCTGCCTTACCCCCTTTCATTTTACCTACTGCCTCACGAACTTCCCCCACACTCACAACTGACTCTTCCTCACTCCTACAAGATGTTATTCCTCCTTGCCCTATACACGAAATCACAGCTTCCCTATCTTCATCAACATTTAACAATTCCTCAAAATATTCCTTCCATCTTCCCAATACCTCTAACTCTCCATTTAATAACTCTCCTCTCCTATTTTTAACTGACAAATCCATTTGTTCTCTAGGCTTTCTTAACTTGTTAATCTCACTCCAAAACTTTTTCTTATTTTCAACAAAATTTGTTGATAACATCTCACCCACTCTCTCATTTGCTCTCTTTTTAACATTTGCTTCACCACTCTCTTAACTTCTCTCTTTTTCTCCATATACTCTTCCCTCCTTGCATCACTTCTACTTTGTAAAAACTTCTCATATGCTATTTTTCTCCCTTACTACTCTCTTTACATCATCATTCCACCAATCGCTCCTCTTCCCTCCTGCACCCACTTTCCTGTAACCACAAACTTCTGCTGAACACTCTAACACTACATTTTTAAACCTACCCCATACCTCTTCGACCCCATTGCCTATGCTCTCATTAGCCCATCTATCCTCCAATAGCTGTTTATATCTTACCCTAACTGCCTCCTCTTTTAGTTTATAAACCTTTACCTCTCTCTTCCCTGATGCTTCTATTCTCCTTGTATCCCATCTACCTTTTACTCTCAGTGTAGCTAACAACTAGAAAGTGATCTGATATATCTGTGGCCCCCTATAAACATGTACATCCTGAAGTCTACTCAACAGTCTTTTATCTACCAATACATAATCCAACAAACTACTGTCATTTCGCCCTACATCATATCGTGTATACTTATTTATCCTCTTTTTCTTAAAATATGTTTTAAACCTATAACTAAACCCCTTTCTTTTACAAAGTTCAATCAAAGGGCTCCCATTTCATTTACACCTGGCACCCCAAACTTACCTACCACACCCTCTCTAAAAGTTTCTCCTACTTTAGCATTCAAGTCCCCTACCACAATTACTCTCTCACTTGGTTCAAAGGCTCCTATACATTCACTTAACATCTCCCAAAATCTCTCTCTCTCCTACAGTAGTACTGTATAAAAATTGATAAGGTACAGAATTATATGCGATATGTATTTCAGTTTGTTCTGTAATGCTAGTAGCACAGTACTAACATTATTTATTTAACAATAAATGTGATTGCGTATAACATGCTTTGCAAAATGTTTTAAAAGATGTGACCAGTGGCAATGGCATATTTTTTTTTTTTTTTCAACAAGTCGGCCGTCTCCCACCGAGGCAGGGTGACCCAAAAAAGAAAGAAAATCCCCAAAAAGAAAATACTTTTATCATCATTCAACACTTTCACCACACTCACACATTATCACTGTTTTTGCAGAGGTGCTCAGAATACAACAGTTTAGAAGCATATACATATAAAGATACACAACATATCCCTCCAAACTGCCAATATCCCAAACCCCTCCTTTAAAGTGCAGGCATTGTACTTCCCATTTCCAGGACTCAAGTCCGACTATATGGCATAACATTACAGACAATTAAGCGTCGGATGCAGAAAGAGCTAGGAATCATCATTCACCGGACAACCCAGCAAATTGTTGAGTACCACCCCTCGGCACCACCAGATGATCCGCCAGTTTCTAGTCTGGCTTACTTAAAGGCAGATTCCAGAGAAGCCAAACTCCTGCAGGAACTCCTCCAGGTATGGCCAGTGGTATAAATTGAGTCATTAATGTTACAGAAAATTTTGATCAGTCAGGTTCCTGACTTGATCTTTACAGCAAGACAAATTAATTTTCTTTACGTTCTATCTCCACTTATCTGTATTTTTGAACTCTTACTGGAATTTAGATAAGATATTTCAAAATGCTATCTTTTGTTATTACTAGAGCAGCTGTCACTGAGTTATAACCCAGCTCATGCCGTCTCACTGTATTGTGTTTAAATTTACCGTACATGTAAGAGCATTTTTTCCAGGTTGTGTTTGACCAGTTCCGACTTGTAGTTGCAGCTCACCAGTCTGTCCTTGTTAGCATGCGTGCCTCCTCTGATAAACACGGAATTGAAGTGCACCTCTACACTATGCCTGATGTTTGGTCAAAAGTTCAGGCTGCCGTATGTATTGAAATTCCAAATATTAGTAACAGTGGAATTAAAATTAAAGTGTTGAGTATTGCAGAGTACGTGAGATACCCTGATATGATAAGTTTTATTGCATGTTTTTTTAGTAAGATGTGGCAAAGATATTTTATGGGTAGTGCCAACATAAAGTGAATGTATAGATAACAGACTTCTCACTATAGCTTCAGGTGATGCTGAGTGAATACTTAGACTTGAGTCAGCTGGGAGCCAACCAGCAGCAGGCACCAGCAACATTCACTGAAACTGCCACAGATCTCTCCTCATTCTTTACCAAGAAACGCACTCCTAGGTTCGTTCTTTCTCATTCTGTTTTTTTCTAGACATTATATGTGCCCTGTATTTCTCTATAGATAATCTTAATATTTTATCACTTAGGCAGACTTTGTTAGCCTTACTGACAACAGTCCACATTATATTTATTCTTGATCTTACTGCTCATTTGTTTTGCATTTCATCAAAATACTGTATTAAGGCAAATATAAAATAGGAAGAGTAGATTCTGATTTGAGTTGCATCATTTGCAAGTTAAATTCTGTAGTTGGTTGCCATGTAAGTGAATGCATGGAATCCACTTTTGGTCAAACATTCAGTCCTTCAGCACTTGTCTTAATAAATGGCCTTATTAATAAGTTTTCTTTTCTCAGGTCAAAAAATTTCTCACTGTTCAAATTTGAGGCTTCGTACCATGCTATGACAATGAACTCTTACCTGATGGAACAGGCAGCAGGACAGGGTGGATTAGATGGGTTTGAAATTGGATTATCTGCAATAGGTAGGTCCATTTTACTAATGCAATTTTAGTAGCAATAGAGAATATTGAATTACCATTTTGTCAAGATAGCTTTATTCAGGTAAAATTTGCTTATTTTTTCAGAATGCATATTTGATCTTTCTACATTGATTGCATAAAGTTCAGTATTCTTTTAGACATGCAATGGCTACAAGCAGTGATAATTTAACCTATACCCCAATTAAACCAAATGCGATCAGTTATTTCTATTGGGTTTCTTTGGCATTGCATCTTATTTAGACATATATGTCTTTTCTGTATTTTCCAAATACCTGCATCCCCACCTTTCCATCAGAGTGCAGGCACTGTCCTTCTCACCTCCAGGACTCAAGGCCGGCTACCGATTTCTCTGACTTGTGTCCTTTTACTTTATATAAAATTTACCCTGCTCACACTCCAACAGTGCATCCATTTAAAACACTTGTCTCTATTAACTCCTGTCTAACATGCTCATACAAGCCTGCTAGATGCTCAAGCCCCTAAAGCTCAAAGCCTCTTGTATCCCCCCCTCCCTCCAATCATTCCTGGAATGACCCCTTTCCCTAGCAGACCTGATTCTGACCAGAACTCAGTGCAGTGAATGTTGTTTCACTCTCATCCACTGTACATGTTGAGGGTTGATGGAGGTTAACCTGTTTGTCTCATAAACAAATAATATTTCTTGTTACAGATGGTAACACTAGCAGCAATACTAACAGCAATAGTAAAAAAATGACTGAAAAAATGCTAGTTTGTCCGGCTTCGCCTCACAATATAACCGCCATCTTCAACCCACTTCAGTCTTTCATCAGAGAAATTGAAGATGCTCTTGGATGTTCACCAGGGTAGGTTAAGTTTTTTCTTGCATATTAACCATTATTATATATATAATGATTATGTGTGAATGATGGTGAAAGTGTTGAATGATAAAAGGTTTTTCTTTCTTTTTTGGGGTCACCCTTCCTCAGTGGGAAACAGCTGACGTGTAAAAAAAAAAATTAACCATTATCCATCAAGGTGTACTGTTTAATTTAATGAGTGGGGTAAGTGTTCACCTACCACTGGTTAGTGATGCTGACTTGAAAAGGCTTCTTATCTAAGTGAAATGCTTCAATAAAAGTTCTCTTCTGCCTGTGTGTATTTCAAGTTCGTACTTTAGGCTTGAGGTAAGAGTCAGGAAAAGCAACACTGACTGCAAATAGCTGGTGGAATATTGCACTAGACCATTCCATTCTTTGAATTGCTCACACATGATTACTTCTATTAAAGAAAAGGACATACGTCAGACACTTTTTTTTTTTTTTTTGAGTGTATTACTTCTACATGAGGTTTTATTAAGTACTTTATAAAGTCTAATGTAGGTGAAATATCTAATGAAGATCTCCTCTTGCTGTTCGCATCTTTTTACCCTTTGTTGGCTATGCCATGCCTCAACAACACTCTTACCGTTTCGTAGAATACAGTACAATATGCTTCTCAAGCTATAGAGACTGCTAATCATGAATATAAGTATCTATATCATCGCTGGAACAATTCACAAATAACTCACACTTCAGTCATGAAACTAACCTAAATATCTCAAGTTTCTACTTTTAGTGTAGGTTATTTCTGAACCACTAATGGATTATAGGAGACCGGGAAGAGTCTATATATATGATCAAATCCCAGAGGATTTGTATACTCTACATACATAAAGAGCTTTATCCTAACTTTGCTTTAATTCTACCCTAATTAGTGATTCTACTTGTTACATTTGTGCATACAGCCCAACATTTAGAACATTATCTGGGGTGAATTAGCCTTTGTTATTTCGATGTTCCAACATAGGCACTGCTGGGAAAATGCCAACTGTATGTTTTTGATCATACCTGTCCTGTGTTAATATAATTTTGAACAGTTTTACAGTTTTCATACTATTATAATCATAACTTTTTGTATTAATTATATTTTGTTATGTTTCAGTTCTATATTTATCTTTTTTTTGTTTTGTTTTTTCCATGCATTCTCTTCATATTGCTGTCATAACTTAAGATTTTATCTGGACTTTTCTCTCAGGTATGCTCCACTGCTCATTTATAATTTCCTCTTCAGTATATGTACTATTCTCTACATTTTCGAAGGATGTCACCTTCAAACTTTTCTTCAGTTTTCTTTACCAAAAGTATCTTCTGTAATGCTTTCAAGTGAATTTCCTTTTGACTTGGGTTGGGAACCTGCAAGTAATAATAATAATAATGTCTTTATTTACTACAGTACAGGAAGGCCCCACTTATACGGCGGGTTAGGTTCCAGGCTAGCGCCGTAAAGCGGAAATCGCCGTAAAGTGGAACACCCTTTTTTTCCACTTATAAATGCATACAAACACTAGATAACAAGTTTACACTAACATATATTAAGTTAGCAATAGAACCAGGCATCAAAAAACAATAAAAAGGTACAATACACACATAGTGCACTCATTACTTACCTTAAAATATTTATAGTCTTAATCTAGGGTGAGACAAGTAGTATTTATTGTAAGAAATCAAGTGTGGTATGTATTGTAATAGGCAGGCTATTTCACCAGGCCACCCCACCCACACATACTATTCTATGATATTTAAGCATCCCAGAGCGATAAAATGTATATACAGTTCACTCATTACTTACCTTAAAATATTTGTAGTCTTAATGTAGGGTCAGGAGTAAGTAAATGAGATAAAACGAATAAATGAGAGAGAGAAAGAATGAATACATGAGAGGTGACAGGCCAGGCACAGAGTAAACAAACCAGGCTCCCACATCTTATATTTATGTTTATTTATTCTATTGTGGGGTGTATTTATCATCTTTTTATGTTATGTATCGTGTTTATTATATAATTTTGAAAAAAATATCATGGCTGGATTAATGAAAATGTGTATATTACCGTAATATACGACATTTAATGAGACTCAGTATTGTTATTATCACCACTTGTGGAAGTCGTCTGCTACACAGCTCACATTTGTTTATTTATTCTACTGTGGGGTGTATTTATCTTATTTATATGTTATGCATCGTGTTTATTATATAATTTTGAAAAAAATATCATGGATGGATTAATGAAAATGTGTATATTACCGTAATATACGACATTTAATGAGACTCCGTGACTATTGTTATTATGGCGTCACTTGTGGAAGTCGTCTGCTACCAGAGATCACATTTATGTTTATTTATTCTACTGTGGGGTGTATTTATCTTATTTATATGTTATGTATAGTGTTTATTATATAATTTTGAAAAAAATATCATGGCTGGATTAATGAAAATGTGTATATTACCGTAATATACGACATTTAATGAGACTCAGTATTGTTATTATCACCACTTGTGGAAGTCGTCTGCTACACAGCTCACATTTATGTTTATTTATTCTACTGTGGGGTGTATTTATCTTATTTATATGTTATGCATCGTGTTTATTATATAATTTTGAAAAAAATATCATGGATGGATTAATGAAAATGTGTATATTAACGTAATATACGACATTTAAATGACTTGATGTATGTAAGTTTATTTAGGTACAGGTATACATAAGTATAATTATCAGAGTATATATAAAATATGAAATAACTTTTAAAAACATTTGAAATTTTGGAGTTTCCAGACAAAATGGAGAGACTTAGTGCCTACTGAGCTCATGGAGAATGTAAACAAACAGGGTGGGGCACGGTGACCGTATTAGAAAGTCAGGTGGGGGGAGCCGTATAGTGAGTTTTGGTCATAATTTGAAATGTCCGTATTAGCGGAACGCCGTAAAGCGGAACGCCGTAAAGCGGAACGCCGTAAAGCGGGGCCCTCCTGTACATGTATATCGTATACAGGCCATAGTTGACATCAGTGACACTACTTTGTAGAAAGCCCCTTGTTATACAGAGCATTTCAGGCAAATTTTTTCAGTTTTGTCCCAGGATGCGACCCACACCAGTCGACTAACTCCCAGGTACCCATTTTACTGATGGGTGAACAGGGATAGCAAGTGTCATTTGGAATTTGGAAACATGTCCCTAATGTTTTCCAACCATACTGGAGGAGATTCGAACTCTGGACCTCAGTGTGTGAGCCGAGTGCGCTAGTGATCAAGCTAATTGGTATTGGGAAGGATCGAGCTATTGGTGTGTCTAATAGTTTACTAGAAGCTTGAGTGGTGATACTGTGAGGGTTATTCCACTTGAAGTACGTAACCTTATACCTAAAGTTTCTTTTTTTATTTATTTATGCTGTTTCATTAACCTCTTGAATGAAGCGCGGGTTTTGAATTTTGCAGCGAGATGTTGTGTTGGAGGGTAATGTGTGGTGTTAATGTTATTCAGAGAATTCGGAGTTCAGAGACTAAGGGGGAAATGTGGAGTTACCAAAAGTATTATTCAGAAGGCTGAGGAGGGGTTGTTGAGGCGATTTGGATATTTAGAAATGGAGAAAAACAGGATGACTGGGAGGGCCTATAAAAGTGGGTTGGAGGGAAGAAGGGGTAGGGGTCATCCTAGGAAAGGTTAGAGGGAGGGAGTAAAGGTTTTGAGTGCTCGGGGTTTTCGCATACAACAGGCTTGTGTGAGCATGTTAGAGAGGAGAGGAGGCAAGTGGTGTTAATGATTTAATGTGCTGTTGGAGTGTGAGCAAGATAATGTATATGAAGGGATTCAGGGAAACAGGTTAGCTGAACTTGAGTCCTGGAGGTGGGAAGTACGGTACCTGCATTCTGAACGGGGTGGAGATGTTGCCATTTGGAGGATCATCTGAACTGTGATGTCAGTGCTCTTCTGGGAAGACAGTAATGAATAAGGGACAGTGAAAATGTTTTCCTCTCGTCAGGTCATCCAACCTTGGTGAGAGATGGTCAGTGTTAAAAAAAAAAAAACTGCATTGGTCATTTTTCACAGAAGTAGAGTGGTAAATGTCTTTCCAGAAGTGCTCAGACATCAGTGTTCAGATATACATTATCAGTTGTCAAAAAAATTGATATTATCTGTTTTCTTATATGCAGGACTCATTGTACATTGTATGTGTTCATCACCGACTACATTAAGGATGCCTTCCTAGCGCAGCTGCACGTGGAGACTGCAGGCAGACTGGAACAAGCCACCAAAGCCTTGGATCAGTGGCGTACCTGCAGGGAAGCTACCTTGCTCAAAACTATGAAAGTCAATAGGCCTTTGTTACAGGTATTTGTTTCCCTAGAGAATTTTTGAGAATTTGTCTTGGAATACATGAGTCATAAATTTCTAGTTAGATTCTTTGTCTGTGGTCCCTACCTTATACTATGTATGACTTTAAGCCTATATGTATATTTATACACCAATTTGAAATTAAAAGTCATGGTGAATGCTAAGAAATTGTCATAGCTTGTTAAGAATTTGCATTGTTACTGTATTTACAATATACGTATTATTATTATTATTTGTACAAACTATTATGTATAGGTCTGGGAATGCTAGTAATTTATTTTAATTTTAGGTTTTAGCCTTGAGTTTTAAATTTATCTATAAGATGCCAGTTACAGAAAGGCAAATGTCACTTGTGTATAGAACTAGTCTACCACAACGAAACATTATTGTATACAGTAAGTCTTCAGAAAAATTATAGAAATTACAACCACACTTGCACACATTTCATTAGTCAGACCTTCAGTAATGGTATTCGTTTTGCACCTGACAGAGCAGCATCAGCGTGTGGCAGAGTATTGAGGAGCTGAGGTGGCTGCTTGGAGCACTACCGCTCTATGCTGACCACTTCGTCTCTATGATGTGCAACACCCTCATGAATTACCGTGAGACATGCCAGGCAGCATACCGAGGCATTACCCAGCCTGACTCGGAGGACAAGAGGATAATTTCTGCCACTTGGGCCAAGGATGAGGATATTAGCAGGTTCTTAAGGCAAGTGTTTACCAATTAATTGAATTTAAACAAAGTTTTATCCATAGCCCCCAAAAAAAAAAATCAGTAGTACTGTATTGTGGTGAAAAATAATTAAGTACTGTATATACAGTACTTTTGGCCTAGATATGAAAAATGAGTGTGTGGTCAGTGCACCTCATCAAAAAAGTCCTGCCCCATTCAGTGCACGATAGGAAAAACAAACTGTGACTGTGTGTGGTTTAAAATAGCGACTGTATCTTCAGATGGAATTTATGGTTTTGTTCTCAGTTTCTTGGTATTATTTGATAGAATGGAAACTATATTACAGAAATAGAGAGAATTTCGATTGGTTTGAAGACTGAAAGTAACTTGAAATTGAGCTCAAAGCAGCAGAAATATTTTACTTTTGTCAATATTCCAGAGGACACTAATCAAGTCACTCATCTAATAAGTGTTCAACATGCTGGTCTTATACATGTTCACTACTGCACTAACATTATTTATACAATTACTATTACAATAATGCAGTTACCTGCATAACAGTAAATCTACTACTAATAACTAGTAATATCAATAAACTTAAAAAAATAAACATGAAATATTTGAAAAATGCATGAAAAAACCATCACAAATCAGTATTCAATCTTAGCAATAGGCATATCCACTTGCATACAGTGAGTAGAAAGAGAACATGGCCTAGAACTATTAAGAAAATAGAAGAAAACCCAGATGGGTGTGTATATATGTATGTGTATACATGCATGTGTAGTGTGACCCAAGTATCAGTAGAAGTAGCAAGATATAACTGTTATTCTGTGTGTTTATTAGAAAAAAAGGCCTCGGCACTCCTACCATCATGTAAAACAATTACAGGTTTCCATTTCGCACTCATTTGACAGGACAGTAGTGCATTCCTGGGTGGTTGCTGTCTACCAACCTACTACCTAGGGGTTAACTAAATATTAATACTGTAATAATAGCATTGGTATTAAGTTTCTCATGGAGTTATATATTTTTGTAAGGTATGTGACAAAGCAGCCTCATTTAGTACTGTGTATATTGTATTCTCACACAGGAAAAGACAAGTTTACTAATAATTTGGAATTAAAACTTTCTACTTTTTTGTTTAAATAAGTCTGATAATGAAGTATATTTCAGTGTACAGTTAATTTAGCATGACTAAGTAAAATATAGGGTGATGTTTTACAGCTTCTGTGTAAATAATGTTTTCTTTCTGACAGAGATTTGCCCAACTGGAGAGCTCTTCAGGCAGGAGTGTCTTCAGAGTGCAATATTGAGGGAGATGAAAATCCAGAGGAGGTGGGTATCGTCTCCAGGAAAGTAGCTCTTTACACTGTGACTGTCTTTGAGGGTTTTGTACCCTAGCTGCCTGCCTAATCAACCAGGTGGTGGGTGCTAAGTTTTTTAATACACCAATTGTCTTCCGCCAAGGTAGGATGACCCCCCACCACCACCAAAAAAAAAGAAAAAGAAAGAGGATACGCATTCACATGTTCATGCAATCACTGTCTTGCCGTAAGTATGCTGACATCACAGCTCAGATGACCCTCAAGAGAAGGGGTTACTAGCCCCTTGCTTCCAAGATTTTAGTCACCGCTTATGACATGCATAGCTTACAGGATTCTTCTCTACCTGCCCATGGAGATAATAAATAGTCTTCTTTCTTTCAACAAACCAGCTGTACCCCACCGAGGCAGGGTAGCCCAAAAGAAAAATAAAAGTTTCTACTTTTTAACTTTAGTATACGTACAGGAGAAGGGGTTACTGGCCCCTTGCTCCCAGCATTTTAGTCACCTCTTACAACATGCATGGCTTATGGAGGAAGAATTCTGTTCCATTTTCCCATGGAGATAAGAGGAAATAAACAAGAACAAGAACTAGTAAGAAAATAGAAGAAGGCCCAGAGTGGTGTGTATATACGTACATATATGCTTGTACATGCGTAGTGTGACCTAAGTGTAAGCAGAAGTAGCAAGATGTACCTGAAATCTTGCATGTGTATGAGAACTTGCATGTGTATGAGGCAGAAAAAATACACGCAATCCTGCTATCGTGTAAAACAATTACAGGCTTCTGTTTTACATTCACATGGCAGGACGGTAGTACCTCCCTGGACAGCGCATAAAACATAGTATTATTACTAAATAAATCAATGATCATAATAAAGCATTCCCTTTAAACCAGCAGCATCACTCACTAAAAAATTCATTAAACAGCCCTTTTTCTAGTAGGCATTGTGCTTGTGCTTTCTCACAGTTAACCATTTAGTATATCTTAGTTGACATTAACATAGCTCTGATCTTTCTGTCCTAGCAATACTTACCAGGTTATTGTTAAATGAATTTCTAAAACTCAACAGGTCGGTGAACGTAATCGCAAAGAAGCTGAAATACTCACTGGCAATCTCGGAGATCAGCTTATCCCCCAGCACGAGATCTTGGCTGATCCAGCTCAGCTCCGGACTTTAGCACATTTGCAGGAGAGTTTAGTAAGTTTATTTGAAGGCAGTAGTGGCAGGCTGTAGTTAATGCAGTACTTTTGATATGTGCATACTTGTAAAGTAAAAGGACACAAGTGCAACTAATGTGACATTTTTATTGTGGCAATGTTTCGCTCTCCAGGAGCTTTGTCAAGCCGTTACGAACAGTACATGGACACAGAGGGTATATATAGGCTCAGAGTGAGGTGCAATACTAGTAGTAGTAGTAGTAGTAGCCTATAGTATTGCACCTCGCTCTGAGCCTATATATACCCTCTGTGTCCATGTACTGTTTGTAACGGCTTGACAAAGCTCCTGGAGAGCGAAACGTTGCCACAATAAAAATGTCACATTAGTTGCACTTGTGTCCTTTTACTTTACATATTGTCGGTAATTCTACCAACATTATGTGCATACTTATAATACATCCTTATAGCAATGTATCCCAGGTGTCTTGGTGTTGACAGATGCCACCAAATAGGGTCCTATTCTTATTCAAGGCATGAGTAACCTAGTAGACATAATGTAAATAAAATAGCACAAAATTTTCAGGAACATCACTCAATAACTTTTATTAGCTATCATATTTCCAGGTGTGCCTCTTAGATCATTGTTCATTGCAGGAATGGTTTGGAAGTTGCATTGTAAAATTTGCCACCTCCCTTCCAAAGAAGTCCACATCTAATAGCATCCTGGTGTCAGGTGAAGTGCCTCCAGTCTCTGATGCCTCAGTGCAGACGCTTACGTCTCTTGCCAAAGATTTTGAGGAGCTTGCCCACACTTGCTTGTTAGTGCTACATTTAGAGGTGATTATAGTACAATGTAATTATCTATTTGTAGTTATAGGAGCAAAGCTTTGCTTATCTTGTTTTCATTGTTTGTAATTCACAAGCATTTATGCTGGTGGTATTCTATTTTCAGTATTTGTGGCTATAGGAACAGAGCTATGCTTTTCCTATCTTCAGTGTTTGTAGCTACAGTATTCCACTGTATTTACGACGAAAAACTTTCTGATCTCGTTTTGGGTTTAGCACATCCCATAATAATAGTCAGCACCATCAGACAGGATCTACATCTCTCCACAGTCTGACTCTACAGTGCCTCTTTGTACATTTCAGGTGCGTCTTCACTGTTTTTTCTATTTGCTTCCTGTGGCCAGGGGAGGAGGATTTGCTTCTGGTCTGGACTCTCAGGAGCCGGACTCTGAGGTTCTCAAGCTAATCAAAGATCTTGCCACAATTGATGAAGCCCTCAGTAACACGTTACATCCTCGTAAATGCAAAGTAAGTGGTTAGATACTTATTATAATCATGGGAGAGCGCTAAACCCATAGGGATTATACAGCACATGTTGTGAGGGGAATATGGAAGGTATTCAGGCTCATTTCAGGGAACTGGCACACAGATCCAATTCCCTAGATCAAGAGCCCCTTGCCAGCATCAAGGAACCTTCCTTGAGGGGTAGATATTTATTAATATGGTGTTTTTTCTTCATCGTATTTTTTGCTAAATTTATATTTTAAGTATAATGAGGTACCACATTGAAGAATTTGTTACATAAATGATGCAGTTTCTCATTATAATGATTCAGCTTTGATTACAGTATTTATTTGGCTATAATTGAGTTTAATTCTCATGTAGAGCCCAACCAGGTGATCAATTAAGAACGGAAAATTTATCAGTTAGTCATATATCCCGTTCTGCCTGAAATGCCCTGGCATGTTAGTGGCTTTCTTTGTACCTATCAGCACGTTTTACATTCATTCACACATTGCAACCTGCGCAAAGAAATAAAATTGTGTTGTCTTGTATTTGTTTGTTCTCTCTCCACTTAAGTTTCAATAAACCAGGGTTGAGGTTAGCTCAGTAACTGGATCCACTATTCATTGCAGTATATCTTCGAAGGCTTGGGGCCTCTGATAGCCAACATCTTAATGACATCTGTAGTCCACATTCGCCGCATTAATGAAAATGGAATCAAGAAAATGTGCCGTAATATCTTCAGCATCCAGCAGCAGCTTACTAACATCACTATGACTAGAGAATTGGCACTGGACCAAGCAAGGCAGTACTATGAGATGTTATATAACTCTCCAGATGTGAGTACTGGGGATATGATAGTCTCTATAATTAGTTGTTACTGATACTCCATTGCAACATTATTTTCCTGGTTGTCTTGTCTGGAGAATGAACATGTGTCAGGTGAGAGTTGTAAACTAAAGTGAATTCAAAATACAAGTGAATATTTGAAATATGTTTACTTCATTGCTATTCTAGTGAAGGGCAAGCAATGCAACATTCCTAGATATTTATAATGAGTACTAAACTTACTTTTAATATGCAGGAAATCCTCAATGCTATAATGAACCGAGGGAAGCAGTTTTCAGAGCTGGAGTACATCAATGCACTACAACTTTTACACAGGTCTTCTCCTGGTCACTCTCAGGAACTGCTACAGACAAGCCTTCAGCGACTCTCAGAGATCTTAGGCGATATTGGAGTCACAGTGTAAATCTTTTATTACTTTAGGCATTTTAAAGAGCTTTTCATACAAAGAGGAAATTACTACATAGTTATATAGTCTTTATTTAAGTATGTATATAGATGCTGTATTTATATAAATTGTATTGTTCAAAGTACGATGATATAGATTCTATGGATTTTATATTTCTTGTTAAATTGAGTACTGATAAAAATAGTAGTGTTGTTATAGAACCCTGGATAATATGAACATACTGTGATACCATTAAAATGTAGCTATTTCAATCATTTGTTTTAATAAACATAAGTTTCTTCAGACAAAAATGCAAATAATCCATCAGCGGCTAATTCAGAAGCTTCTGTACTTTCTCGTTGAGAGAGATACACTGGGTAGGTTTTATTTATCCAGTTTCTGGTTTGATAAACAGTATGTATAGGAATGCATCAGTGTTATGTAATGTACCACTGGCTGTTCAGTGTACTGTATATATGTGTGTGGTTGTAAGAGACTTCAGAGTGAGATTATTAGAGAAGAATACACAACCCACATGTAGGAGAGAGAGAAGCTTGTGATGACTTTTTGGTCTGACTTGGACCATTTACAAAGTCATGGTCCCTGTCCAGCTTGCCTATATACACTGGCTCCCTCACTCTCGTGTTAGTGTGACTTTGTAAATGGTTCAAGGCGGACCAAAACATTGTGCGAGTTATTTGTGTATTGTTTTGGTCACTGTATCGTGCCTTTTATTCTTTAGATTATTATTTTATTCTTTAGGGAAGGATGTAAGTGTCATGGATGACAAACATATGTGATGCTGTGATTCAAATAATACGTGCAGTTGACAGGGCTTTTGGCAGAATATGAAGAAGGTACGAATACCAAAATGGTGTACAATACCAACAGATGGTAAGACATGTAAGCAACAGTAGACATCTTTATTCCGATGCCTAACTGTTGGTTTGTGTACCATTTTGATATTCACTGTCAGACACTGCAACACAATGGCATCTCGGTACAGAAGAGCAAACACCGTGGACAGCTTTCTCAAGTGAGAATCGAATAAAGATGCCTAACTGTTGCCAATGTGTCTTACCATGAAGAAGGTATGTGTAGAATGGGGCATGCTTTTAAGACAGAGTGAAAGTAGTAGGAATGAACAATCTTGGTATGTTTTGTGTCAGAAGAGGTAAAACAAGAAATGGTAATGCCATGGAAAAAAAATGTGAAGTGCAGAAGTCTGTGATACTTGAGGATGAGAAGAGTTCTCTGATCGCTTGGTGAGGTTGCATGCTTGTGTGATAAATGTGGTTAGTCATTGGTTGACCATTGACTGACCACTGACTGCTGGTTGACCATTGACTGACCACTGACTACTGGTTGACCATTGACTAACCACTGACTACTGGCTGACCATTGACTGACCACTGACTACTGGCTGACTATTGACTACTTGCTGACCATTGACTGACCACTGACTACTGGCTGACCATTGACTGACTACTGACTACTGGCTGACCATTGACTACTGACCACTAGTAACTTTGTTTAGTCAGAGATACATGTATGTACAATTATCGTACATAGTCTAGATTACCTGGGATAATCCCCAAAAGTCAGACAAATAAGCAAATTATATTTCTTCCTTGTGCGGTATAAAAATGTAGTTTTTTTTTTTAACAAGTCGGCTGTCTCCCACCGAAGCAGGGTGACTCAAAAAGAAAGAAAATCCCCAAAAAAGAAAATATTTTTATCATTCAACACTTTCACCTCACTCACACATAATCACTGTTTTTGCAGAGGTGCTCAGAATGCAACAGTTTAGAAGCATATACATATAAAGATACACAACATATCCCTCCAAACTGCCAATATCCCAAACCCCTCCTTTAAAGTGCAGGCATTGTACTTCCCATTTCCAGGACTCAAGTCCGGCTATATAAAAATAACTGGTTTCCCTGAATCCCTTCACTAAATATTACCCTGCTCACACTCCAACAGCTCGTCAGGTCCCAAATACCATTCATCTCCATTCACTCCTATCTAACACGCTCACACGTGCTTGCTGGAAGCCCAAGCCCCTCGCCCCCACAAAACCTCCTTTACCCCCTCCCTCCAACCTTTTCGAGGATGACCCCTACCCCGCCTTCCTTCTCCTACAGATTTATACGCTCTCCCCCCTCAAGGAAGGTTCCTTGATGTTGGTGAGGGGCTCTTGATTTAGGGAATTGGATCTGTGCTCCAGTTCCCCGAATTAAGCCTGAATGCCTTCCACATCCCCCCCCAGGCGCTGTATAATCCTCCGGGTTTAGCGCTTCCCCCTTGATTATAATAATAATAATATACGCTCTCCATGTCATTCTACTTTGATCCATTCTCTCTAAATGACCAAACCACCTCAACAACCCCTCTTCAGCCCTCTGATTAATACTTTTATTAACTCCACACCTTCTAATTTCCACACTCCAAATTTTCTGCATAATATTTACACCACACACCACACATTGCCCTTAGACAGGACATCTCCACTGTCTCCAACTGCCTCCTCACTACAGCATTTACAACCCAAGCTTCACACCCATATAAGAGTGTTGGTACTACTATACTTTCATACATTCCCTTCTTTGCCTCCATAGATAACATTTTTTTGTCTCCACATATACCTCAATGCACCACTCGCCTTTTTGCCTTTATCAATTCTATGATTAACCCCATCCTTCATAACTCCCAAATATCAGAAAACATTCACGTCTTCCATACTACTCCCTAATTTGATATCCAATTTTTCTTAACTTATTCCATATACTTGTAACATCTGCCACATTGCTCTCCTATCCACTCTATCATATGCCTTTTCTAAATCCATAAATGCAATAAAAACTTCCCTTTATCTAAATACTGTTCACTTATATGCTTTAATGTAAACACTTGATCTACACATCCCCTACCCACTCTGAAGCCTCCTTGCTCATCCACAATCCTACATTCTGTCTTGCCTCTAATTCTTTCAATTATAACCCTACCATACACTTTTCCTGGTATACTCAGTAAACTTTTTTTTTTTTTCAACAAACCGGCCGTATCCCACTGAGGCAGGGTGGCCCGAAAAGAAAAACAAAAGTTTCTCTTTTTAAATTTAGTAATTTATACAGGAGAAGGGGTTACTAGCCCCCTGGCATTTTAGTCGCCTCTTACAACACGCATAGCTTATGGAGGAAGAATTCTGTTCCACTTCCCCATGGAGATAAGAGGAAATAAACAAGAACTAGTAAGAAAATAGAAGAAAACCCAGAGGGGTGTGTATGTATATGCTTGTACATGTACGTGTAGTGTGACCTAAGTGTAAGTAGAAGTAGCAAGACGTACCTGAAACCTTGCATGTTTATGAGACAAAAAATGGACACCAGCAATCCTACCATCATGTAAAACAATTACAGGCTTTCATTTTACACTCACTTGGCAGGATGGTAGCACCTCCCTGGGCAGTTGCTGTCTACCAACCTACTACCTAGAACTCAGTAAATTTATTTTATTTTTTATTATCACACTGGCCGATTCCCACCAAGGCAGGGTGGCCCGAAAAAGAAAAACTTTCACCATCATTCACTCCATCACTGTCTTGCCAGAAGGGTGCTTTACACTACAGTTTTTAAACTGCAACATTAACACCCCTCCTTCAGAGTGCAGGCACTGTACTTCCCATCTCCAGGACTCAAGTCCGGCCTGCCGGTTTCCCGGAATCCCTTCATAAATGTTAGTTTGCTCACACTCCAACAGCACGTCAAGTATTAAAAACCATTTGTCTCCATTCACTCCTATCAAACACGCTCACGCATGCCTGCTGGAAGTCCAAGCCCCTCGCACACAAAACCTCCTTTACCCCCTCCCTCCAACCTTTCCTAGGCCGACCCCTACCCCGCCTTCCTTCCACTACAGACTGATACACTCTTGAAGTCATTCTGTTTCGCTCCATTCTCTCTACATGTCCGAACCACCTCAACAACCCTTCCTCAGCCCTATGGACAACAGTTTTGGTAATCCCGCACCTCCTCCTAACTTCCAAACTACGAATTATCTGCATTATATTCACACCACACATTGCCCTCAGACATGACATCTCCACTGCCTCCAGCCTTCTCCTCGCTGCAACATTCATCACCCATGCTTCACACCCATATAAGAGCGTTGGTAAAACTATACTCTCATACATTCCCCTCTTTGCCTCCAAGGACAAAGTTCTTTGTCTCCACAGACTCCTAAGTGCACCACTCACTCTTTTTCCCTCATCAATTCTATGATTCACCTCATCTTTCATAGACCCATCCGCTGACACGTCCACTCCCAAATATCTGAATACATTCACCTCCTCCATACTCTCTCCCTCCAATCTGATATTCAATCTTTCATCACCTAATCTTTTTGTTATCCTCATAACCTTACTCTTTCCTGTATTCACCTTTAATTTTCTTCTTTTGCACACCCTACCAAATTCATCCACCAATCTCTGCAACTTCTCTTCAGAATCTCCCAAGAGCACAGTGTCATCAGCAAAGAGCAGCTGTGACAACTCCCACTTTGTGTGTGATTCTTTATCTTTTAACTCCACGCCTCTTGCCAAGACCCTCGCATTTACTTCTCTTACAACCCCATCTATAAATATATTAAACAACCACGGTGACATCACACATCCTTGTCTAAGGCCTACTTTTACTGGGAAAAAATTTCCCTCTTTCCTACATACTCTAACTTGAGCCTCACTATCCTCGTAAAAACTCTTCACTGCTTTCAGTAACCTACCTCCTACACCATACACCTGCAACATCTGCCACATTACCCCCCTATCCACCCTGTCATACGCCTTTTCCAAATCCATAAATGCCACAAAGACCTCTTTAGCCTTATCTAAATACTGTTCACTTATATGTTTCACTGTAAACACCTGGTCCACACACCCCCTACCTTTCCTAAAGCCTCCTTGTTTATCTGCTATCAGTAAATTTATTCCTCTATAATTTTTACAATCTCTTTTGTCCCCTTCCCTTTATATAAAGGGACTATACACGCTCTCTGCTAATCTTTAGGTACCATCCCCTCTTTCATACATTTATTAAACAAAAATACCACCCACTCCAACACTATATCCCCCCCTGCTTTTAACATTTCTGTCATGATCCCGTCAGTTCCAGCTGCTTTACCCCCTTTCATTCTACGTAATGCCTCACGCACCTCCCCCACACTTATATCCTGCTCTTCTTCACTCCTAAAAGATGGTATACCTCACTGGCCAGTGCATGAAATTACCGCCTCCCTATCTTCGTCGACATTTAAAAGTTCCTCAAAATATTCTTGCCATCTACCCAATACCTCCATCTCCCCATCTACTAACTCCTCTACTCTGTTTTTAACTGACAAATCCATTCGTTCTCTAGGCTTTCTTAACTTGTTTAACTCGCTCCAAATTTTTTTCTTATTTTCATTAAAATTTCTTGACAGTGCCTCTCCCACTCTATCATCTGCTCTCCTTTTGCACTCTCTCACCACTCTCTTCACCTTTCTTTTACTCTCCATATACTCTATTCTTCTTATAACACTTCTGCCTTGTAAAAACCTCTCATTAGCTAACTTTTTCTCTTTTATCACACACTTCATCATTCCACCAATCACTCCTCTTTCCTCCTGCCCCCACCCTCCTATAACCACAAACTTCTGCCCCACATTCTAATACGGTACTGCATTTTTAAAACTATTCCAACCCTCTTCAACCCCCCCACTACTCATACTTGCACCAGCCCACCTTTCTGCCAATAGTTGTGCTGTATAGCCCTTGTGGCTTAGCGCTTCTTTTTGATTATAATAATAATGCCAATAGTTGCTTATATTTCACCCGAACTTCCTCCTCCCTTAGTTTATACACTTTCACCTCCCTCTTGCTTCTTGTTACCATTTTCCTCTTGTCTCTTCTACCTCTTCTGTATAGCCCTTGTGGCTTAGCGCTTCTTTTTGATTATAATAATAATAATAATCTTCTACCTCTTATTCTAACTGTAGCTACAACTAAATAATGATCCCATAGGTTAGGCTAGGTAAGGTTTGTCAGGAAACAGGACAAGTGTCCTGACGCTGGTCTTAGATGATGACCCGCGTTTGGAGCTTTGGTCATCTGACCGAGGCCTTCCGCTGGCTTACCGGTCCACCCCTTTAAAAATTATGATCATTTATACCCATTTTTTATTCATAATGATCCGATATATCAGTTGCCCCTCTATAAACGTGTACATCCTGGAGCCTTCCCATCAACCTTTTATCCACCAATATATAATCTAATAAACTACTTTCATTACGTGCTATATCATACCTTGTATATTTATTTATTCTCTTTTTCATAATGTAGTTGACTTGTAATAAAATATTGTTAAGCAGAAAAGAAAGCAAAGTAGACTTATTTCCACTGGAGTCTTAAAAGAGAAGAAAAAGCTCCGTTATGGAATAATAATTATAGAATAATAATAATATATTATCCATTCCTTTATTGTACAGCAATAAAGGAATGGAACAGACTACCCGCACATGTCAAAACCAGTCATAACATGAACCAGTTCAAGAAGAGTGCCAAAAGGTGTCTGATAAATGTAGCTACAGAAAGGGAGGGGAATGATTTTCTATTTTTTATCTAACATACGTGTAAATTTTACCTTATTCCTAGTAATGACCCTCGTATTGTAGATAGTCTTAATGACCCTCGTGTAGTAGATAGTCAGATAGTAGATAGTAGATACTCAATTGCCCAATTTTATTCTAAATCCCTATTATTGCCCAATTTTACTTTAAACTATATTGATCAAAATTATTGTAAACTTCTTTTATTGACCATTTTTATTCCATACTTTTTTAAACTAGTATTTACAACTACAACTTTTATATTATCCTGTCTACCATCTTACTAGCATATTATAACCAAGTCATTGCCATTTTTATTTTTATAATTTTTTTTTTTATTATTATTTTGCTACCTTAATTTGTGTATTTTATCCAGTCAATTTAAATCTAATTATACTCTAATTCTTGTAAACAACTTGTATAAGACCTTAGTGCAATTACAATTGAGAGTCTTGTTCCTTTATTATATTATTAGATTAATCACAGTTTTACTCTAGCTCTTTCTAGCTCAATACATAGTCAATACCAAATTCACTATATTAGACCATAGTGCAATTACTAGTGAGAGACTGGTGCTATTTTTAATTTGTATTTTTATATTATTAGATTAAATTCAGTTGTACCATAGCTCATTCTAACTCAATACATAGTCAATACCAAATTCACTATATTAGACCATAGTGCAATTACTAGTGAGAGACTAGTGCTATTTTTAATTTGTATTTTTATATTATTAGATTAAACCTATTGTACTTTAGCTCATTCTAGCTCAAAACATAGACTCCACAAAAGTCATTATTAGACCTTAGTGCAATTACAAGTGAGAGTCTTGTTCTATTTTTAATTTTTTTTTTTTTTTTTTTTTTTTTCAACAAGTCGGCCGTCTCCCACCGAGGCAGGGTGACCCAAAAAAAAGAAAGAAAATCCCCAAAAAGAAAATACTTTCATCATCATTCAACACTTTCACCACACTCGCACATTATCACTGTTTTTGCAGAGGTGCTCAGAATACAACAGTCTAGAAGCATACACATATAAAGATACACAACATATCCCTCCAAACTGCCAATATCCCAAAACCCTCCTTTAAAGTGCAGGCATTGTACTTCCCATTTCCAGGACTCAAGTCCGACTATATGAAAATAACTGGTTTCCCTGAATCCCTTCACTAAATATTACCCTGCTCACACTCCAACAGATCGTCAGGTCCCAAGTACCATTCGTCTCCATTCACTCCTATCTAACACGCTCACGCACACTTGCTGGAAGTCCAAGCCCCTTACCCACAAAACCTTTACCCCCTCTCTCCAACCCTTTCGAGGACGACCCCTACCCCGCCTTCCTTCCCCTATAGATTTATATGCTTTCCATGTCATTCTACTTTGATCCATTCTCTCTAAATGACCAAACCACCTCAACAACCCCTCTTCTGCCCTCTGACTAATACTTTTATTAACTCCACACCTTCTCCTAATTTCCACACTCCGAATTTTCTGCATAGTATTTACACCACACATTGCCCTTAAACAGGACATCTCCACTGCCTCCAACCGTCTCCTCGCTGCTGCATTTAATTTGTATTTTTATATTACTAGTTTATACCTAGTTGTACTTTAGTTCATTCCAGCACAACACACAGACAACATCAACTTCATTATGTGTAGTAGTGACTATACCCTACATGACCAAAATACTCTAGCTATATACTTGTCCAAACTTCCAACCACTACAAATATCAGTAGTAGAACTCAACACACAACTCAGGATATAAATAACCATAATTTAAACCTAGAAGATGATTGATCACGTTGACCCTGATCTAAACCTCCATAATCGGGACACCCAATAAAAAACCTATTGGAAAGTAAACTGCCTTTATTACACAGCACACAACCAGCACTATCCAAACAATGCTAAAAGTCTATCATACTTAACTACAACATCGGGTCCTTAAGCAAACACTATGATGACCTCCTAGCACTCCTTGAATCACAAAAGACACCCTTCTCCTGCATTATTCTTACTGAGACCTGGCTTAAGCAGGACACAATAGATATCTAACCCCTACAGGATACACAGCAATTCAAAACCCTGCAGAACAAACCAAGTTGGGGGGGGTATTGCAATCTATTATTCTAACCAATTATCTTGTCTTAGCACCACTTGCTTTAGTGATGAATATGGGGAATACATTTTTGCTAATTTTACTGTAAAAAACCTTAAGACGCCTATAACAATGGGTGCCATTTCCCGGGAAATACCTCACACAAACATCCCAAATTTCAGTGAAAAATTTAAAGTCACTAATAACAAACAGACAAATGAAAAAGCACCACCTTCTCTTAGCTGAGATTTCAACATCAACCTTGGCTTACTAAGATGATCAGCCAGTAACTGACTTCATCACAATATGAACAACACATTTCTCATACCAACAATAACTAAACCAACCAGGCTCACTGAGACAAGTGCAACCATAATAGACCACATATGAACCAATATACTAGCCCCCCTTAAATCAGGGATAATCACAGATAGCACTACAGACCACACCCTACCTTCCTCCTGACAAACATTAGTAAACCACCACTTGAATACAACAAAGTCTCATTTAGACTCCATGACGAGGCCTCAGTAAGGAAGTTCACAGCTGACCTAGAGACTGTTGATTGGCCTACGAATTCTCCAAGGCCAATGGTATTGATGATTTGGACAGACATTTTTCTTAACAAATTACTTAGACTATACAACAAACATTGTCCTATAAAAACAAAACAGATCACAAACAAACGGCTTGGGTTTTGCCCATGGGCTAACCAGCCCCATTCTGAAATCCATTGACAAGAAACACCAATATGAAAAGCAATATAGACAGGGTTTTAATACACAAAGATACTCTTAAAACACAAATTCATCAGTCTCACCAAAGTAATAAGAAACCAAACACCTATACTACTCCAGTAGATTCACAGACACTAGAGGAGATATAAAAAAGACCTGGAAAACCCTCTCTCAGATTCTAGGGACCCACAAACTGAGAAAAACCAAGAATATTGTCCTAACTAAACCCCAATGAAACACCACTGCAATCCCACTGACACAGCTAACCCAAAATAAACGACTTCTTCTCAAACATAGGATCTAATCTCGCCAGTAAAATCCCACATACCAATGCCCATGCCGGGACTACCTAGATGGGAATTTCCCAAATTCCTTCTATCTTGCACCAACTGAGCCCACGGAAGTCACCGAGATTATAAAGTCACTTAAAAATAACTCGGGAATCTGTCTCATGTCCCACCATTACTGTACAAGCGAGCGGCCCCTTGTTCTTTCGCATGCTATTTCATTACTTTTTTAACAAGTCACAGAAACTAGCACCTTCCCGAAACTACTCAAGATGGCAAGGGTTACACCAAAACATAAAGGTGGTGACCCTACAGACTTAAACAACTATAGGCCAATATCAAACTTACCATTGCTATCCAAAATCTTTGAGAAACTCGTGCACAGGGGACTATATTCATTTAAAAGGCACAAAAAAATACTCAACCCCTCCCAATTTGGATTCAGGAAAAATAAAAGCACTAATGATGCAATCAAAAAATGCTAGATCTGCTTTACACAGCGTTGGAAAATAAGGGAAAATCCACTAGGAATTTTTTATTGACCTAAGAAAAGCTTTTTACACAGTAGACCACGACATCCTACTCCACAAACTTGACCCTTACGGTATAAGAGGCCATGCACTTACTTATTTCAAATCTTAAACTTACTAATAGGTATCAGTACGTCACCATTAAAGACACAGCATCAGCAACACGGCCACTTGATACTGGAGTTTCCCAGGGAAGTGTCCTTGGTCCCCTGCTCTTCCTCATATACATCAGTGACCTTCCAAACGTATCCCAACACCTGAAACCCATTCTCTTTGCTGACGACACGACTTATGTCATCTCTCACCCTAATCTTGTCACCCTCAACACCATTGTTAACGAGGAGCTGATTAAAATATCGACTTGGATGACAGCCAATAAACTTACGCTTAACACTGACAAAACCTACTATATTATGTTAGGTAAGACACATATGCAACAGTTAGGTATCTTTATTGTGAAACGTTTCGCCTACACAGTAGGCTTCTTCAGTCAAGTACAGGAAAGGTTGATAGAAGCAGAAGATACTTGAAGACGATGTAATCAGTCCATCACCCTTAAAGTTTTGAGGTGGTCAGTCCCTCAGTCTGGAGAAGAGCATTGTTCCATAGTATGAAACAATATGGAGAAGAAGTGACAGGATGGAGCTTTTATAGCGCCAAGAGGTGAGACGTAGGAGAGGTAAGAACTCAGATGTTCTTACCTCTCTTACCTCTCCTACGTCTCACCTCTTGGCGCTATAAAAGCTCCATCCTGTCACTTCTTCTCCATATTGTTTCATACTATGGAACAATGCTCTTCTCCAGACTGAGGGACTGACCACCTCAAAACTTTAAGGGTGATGGACTGATTACATCGTCTTCAAGTATCTTCTGCTTCTATCAACCTTTCCTGTACTTGACTGAAGAAGCCTACTGTGTAGGCGAAACGTTTCACAATAAAGATACCTAACTGTTGCATATGTGTCTTACCTAACAACCTGTCGGTATTTTATACCATTTTAATGTTCAATCTACTATATTATGTTTGGTAGCAGAGCAGGAGATGCACAAATTAACATTAAGGTCGACAACACTAATTACCAGAAATAATGGGGGAAAATTCCTAGGCTTATACCTTGACAACAACCTGAATTTCAGCACCCATATCCAGCATATAACCAAAAAAGTATCCAAAACGGTTGGGATCCTCTCCAAGATACGATACTACGTGCCGCAAAATGCCCTTCTCACACTATACCACTCACTTATTTATCCATACCTCACCTATGCTATTTGTGAAAAGTAAAAGGACACAAGTGCAACTAATGTGACATTTATTGTGGCAACGTTTCGCTCTCCAGGAGCTTTATCAAGCCATTACAAACAATACATGGACACAGAGGGTATATAAAGGCTCAGAGTGAGGTGAATACTAGTGAGGTACCATTCCGATGTTCACTAGTGGTAGTAGTAGTAGTAGTAGTGGTAGTGACAAAAGCAATTAATTCGTACATGAGTAAAAGGATATAAAAGCTATTACTTGGGTAACATAAAAATAGGTTGGACAAATATAAACTGGAATGAGGCAGGTTGTTTCAGTGTTCACTCTCTGTGCTTTGTGTAGTTAAACAGGAGAGACTATGTGATGGCAGGGTTTACTGTTTTCAGGAGGATTCTTGCTAAGACTTCGGAGATGGTGAAGCTGCCGTTGTTTTGTTTAAAATTTTATTGGAAACAGCGATCAGTGCTGATTCAAGGCACTTGCGTGTGCGGAAATTAGTTTCTTTTATCACTAATTGGGCGTCTCTGAATTTCATAAGATGATTGGTGGAATTTCGGTGTTGTACACAGGCGTTGTTTAAGTTGTCGTTCCTACATGCGTATATGTGTTCATTGAGGCGGGTGTCGAGGTTTCTTGCTGTTTCACCTACGTAGATCTTGTCACAGCCTCCACAGGGTATAGTGTAAACTCCTGCATTGACTGGTTCGTGGTGCTTGGGTTTTGTCCTGGTTAGATCCTTTATTGAAGTGGTAGAAGCGATGGCGACTCTGGTGTTAGCTTGTGAAAGTACTTTTGAGACGTTTAGTGCAACCTGGCTGTTGGGAAGAATTATAACTTTGTTGGGAGCGGTGTTGATGCGTGGAGAATTGATGATCTGAAGAGCTCTTTTCTTGCAGTCTTTGATGAAAAAAGAAGGAAATTGTAACTCAGTGAATGTTTGGTGAATGTAAGTACATTCCTCGTCAAGAAAACTCAGGACTACAAATTCGGTATGCTCTTAGGAAAAACCCGATGATGATGCCTCTTTTGGTCTTGGTATCTTGACTGTTATAATTCTTCCCAACAGCCAGGTTGCACTAAACGTCTCAAAAGTACTTTCACAAGCTAACACCAGAGTCGCCATCGCTTCTACCACTTCAATAAAGGATCTAACCAGGACAAAACCCAAGCACCACGAACCAGTCAATGCAGGAGTTTACACTATACCCTGTGGAGGCTGTGACAAGATCTACGTAGGTGAAACAGCAAGAAACCTCGACACCCGCCTCAATGAACACATATACGCATGTAGGAACGACAACTTAAACAACGCCTGTGTACAACACCGAAATTCCACCAACATCTTATAAAATTCAGGACGCCCAATTAGTGATAAAAAAAACTAATTTCGCACAGCAATGCCTTGAATCAGCACTGTCGCTTTTCCAATACAATTAAACAAAAACAACGGCAGCTTCACCACCCGGGTTTCACAAAATCCTCCTAAAAAACAGTAAACCCCCCCTCACATACCCTCTCCTTTTAACTACACAAAGCCCAAGAGTGAACACTAAAAACAACCTCCCTCTTCCATTTTAAATTTGCCCAAACCCTATTTTTTGTTACCCAAGTAATACTTTTATATCCTTTTACTCATGACGAATAATTGTTTTTGTCACTACCACTAACACACTACTACCACAGTAACATGGGAATGGTACCTCACTATATTCCCTCACCTGAGTTTTTATATACCCTCTGCCCATGTATTTTTTGGGTAATGGCTTGATAAAGCCCTGAGAGCGAAATTTTGCCAAAATAAATGTCACTTTATTCACTTGTGCCTTTTACTTTTCATATTGTGGGTAATTCTACCAACTTTATAGCTTTTTGTGCTTGGGATAAACGCAGCAACACCCCTAAAGCCAATAATAACCCAACAAAAAGCGCATAAAATAATCAAAATCCCACCCTTGCAACACACCCCCCACTCTTCATAACCTAAACTACTCCCTGTTCATACATCCCCACTTACACTGTCAATCACACACAGGGGCCCTTAACCTAATATCAACCTTTTACCTAAAATCTTTCTTGATATTGTGACAGAACCCAGGGATAACCCAGACACAAACATCTCACGACATTCCCCCTTCCGACAAACCTTTACAAAAATTTTAATTATGTCAAAGGCCCTAAAATCTAACACCCTACCTGAGAACTCTGAACTGCAACACATTCACACCTTCAAAAATACCATTAAAACATCTTACCCCTGATACACCCCGTCAAATAACTACAAAGAAACCCCGTGGGTTTACACTTACACCATCACCCATTTACCAAAACAGAAATATTTAAACTCAACTTTAAAAAAATAATCCTGGATACCCAATACTGAAACTATGTACTTGCCAAAAAAAAGCATTTCACATTGCTAAACCACAAACTAGTATTTAGCACTTAGCCATAATACCAACTTTCCTCATAATTTGTAATATTTTAAAAACAAAAATAAAAAAAGTATGCCCGAAATGCCTAGCCCAAAAGGGTTTTTAGGGTACACTCTGTAACACAATTTTACTACAGTAAACCCAAAAATAACCAAAAATTTCTGAAACTCAGCATTTTAAACCTTATAGAGAATAAACTTTGAATTGAATTGAATAATACCCTCGTATTGTAGAAGTCTTAATGACCCTCGGTAGTACTTTTTTAGTATGATAAAAATTTTATTTTCATTTAGAATAATAAGAAAAATTATAACCTTTAAATTATAAAATAAGGAAAAAGGCCCCCAAAGGGGAAATAAGCACTCTGCTGATTTTTTTTGGGTATCCCGGGTTCTCACACATATCTGCTATGTATGAAATTTCTTGTAACTATTTGTTATACCTGAATAAATTTACTTACTTACTTAAATAAGGTAAGAGGATCCCAAGGGGAAATAAGTCCCTGCTTTTTTTGGGTTATCCAGGAAAATTTTACACATTGCTGCTATATTATAATCTATGAAACTATTTGTTATCCCTGAATAAACTTCTACTGAGGGAAAACTTTTCGGGGACCAAAAGGGAAATAAGTACTCTGACTTTTTTTTTTTTTTTTTGGGGGGGGGGGGTTATCCTTGGGGGAATTTTACACATTTTACTATTAGATAACAGTGTAACTGTAATATATATATATATATATTGTTGGTCCCTTTAAACTAATAAAATTATTATTATTGTTGGCCAGAAAAAATAAGTCAATAAGCTCGTAGCGTCTGGTCACGTGACATAATATTTTGTTGACATTTTTTTGGGTAAACACATAGCAACATTTAGACTTTTTTTTTTTTCCGAAACGTTTCGCCTACACATAGCTTTTCAGTCAATACAGAAAGTGGGCAGGACAAAGAGGGAAGACGATGTAATCATCCATCACCCTTAAAGTCTAGAATTTGGGGTTGTCATCCCTCCCCTGGAGAAGTTCAGTTCCATAGTCAAAACATCTGAAGATAAAGCGACAGTGCGGAGACTTTAAATACTTTCCCGCACTGCGCTTGATTTTCAGATATTCCTGACTTTGGAACGAACTTTCCGGGCCCGGGGGACTGACAACCCAAATTCTACGTTTTAAGGGATGACTGATTACACGTTTTCACACTCTACTGCTCCTCCACTTTCGTATTCGACTGAAAAGCCTACTGTGTAGGCAAACGTTTCGGAATAAAGATTTCTAACTGTTGCATATGTGTCTTACCTAACAACCTGTCGGTATTGTATACCATTTTGATGTTCATTGTTGACAGTGGCTGAACGAGGCTGCATTTTTTTTATTAATTGAGGTTTATTTAGTGGTGATACAGAGGTGAGAGATGTCAGAGTACAGCAGCAGTGAGAGTGAAGATGACAGCAGGTTCAGGGAAGCTTGTGACCCAACATTGTCAACTGTGTTTGATGGAAAGATGAAGGAAAGAGGAAATGAGGAGCCACTCCAGGACCATCATCATGATCATCATGATGACCATCATGATGATGATAGAGAATCATTCGTACTTCTTAACAAGATCAAGAGGTCATTAACGTCTCTCCAGGCTGGAAAAGGTAAAAATCTCCCCCTCCCCTTTTTTTTAAAGTGTTTAGACTCATGACGTCTCGTTTCTCATTGAGGGGCTCTTGATCCAAGGACTTGGGCATCCTATCTCCTTGGATTGAAAACTAATTCCTTCCATTCCCCGACTTACTTTATAATCCTTACGCTCCAGTTACTCGAATCAAACCTCATTATTTTTACAATCATGGGGAGCACTAAACCCGCAAGGATTATACAGCACCTGTGGGGGGGATGGAAGGTATTTAGGCTCATTATTATCAGTATAATCAAGGGGAAAGCGTTAAACCCATAGGATTATACAGCACCTGAGGAGGGGATGGAAGGTATTTAGGCTCAGTTCAGGACACTGAAGCACAGCGTAATAGCACACAAAATGCGCGCTAAAGGAATAACAGGAAAAGTTGGTCGATGGATCTATAATTTCCTCACTAACAGAACACAGAGAGTAGTCGTCAACAGAGTAAAGTCCGAGGCAGCTACGGTGAAAAGCTCTGTTCCACAAGGCACAGTACTCGCTCTCATCTTGTTCCTCATCCTCATATCCGACATAGACAAGGATGTCAGCCACAGCACCGTGTCTTCCTTTGCAGATGACACCCGAATCTGCATGACAGTGTCTTCCAATGCAGACACTGCAAAGCTCCAGGCGGACATCAACCAAATCTTTCAGTGGGCTGCAGAAAACAATATGAAGTTCAACGATGAGAAATTTCAATTACTCAGATATGGTAAACACGAGGAAATTAAATCTTCATCAGAGTACAAAACAAATTCTGGCCACAAAATAGAGCGAAACACCAACGTCAAAGACCTGGGAGTGATCATGTCGGAGGATCTCACCTTCAAGGACCATAACATTGTATCAATCGCATCTGCTACAAAAATGACAGGATGGATAATGAGAACCTTCAAAACTAGGGAGGCCAAGCCCATGATGACACTCTTCAGGTCATTTGTTCTATCTAGGCTGGAATATTGCTGCACACTAACAGCACCTTTCAAGGCAGGTGAAATTGTTGACCTAGAAAATGTACAGAGAACCTTCACGGCACGCATAACGGAGATAAAACACCTCAATTACTGGGAGCGCTTGAGGTTCCTGAACCTGTATTCCCTGGAACGCAGGCGGGAGAGATACATGATTATATACACCTGGAAAATCCTAGAGGGACTAATGCCGAACTTGCACATGAAAATCACTCACTACGAAAGCAAAAGACTCGGCAGACGATGCAACATCCCCCCAATGAAAAGCAGGGGTGTCACTAGCACGTTAAGAGATAACACAATAAGTGTCAGGGGCTCAAGACTGTTCAGCTGCCTCCCAGCATACATAAGGGGGATTACCAATAGACCCCTGGCTGTCTTCAAGCTGGCACTGGACAAGCACCTAAAGTCAGTACCTGCCCATCCGGGCTGTGGTTCGTACGTTGGATTGTGTGCAGCCAGCAGTAACAGCCTGGCTGATCAGGCCCTGATCCACCATGGGGCCTGGTCACAGACCGGGCCACGGGGACGTTGACCCTCGGAGCTCTCTCCAGGTAAACAGATCCAATTCCCTAGATCAAGAGCCCCTCACTAGCATCAAGGAACCTCCCTTGAGGGGAAATGGTGAACAAACTATCTGGTTATACTGGATAGCTAACTTTGGAGTTAAAAATCCTAACAAAATGGCTGGCATCTTGGGAAAGAGACCTTATTAAAGTCCCCCATGGAAATAATCCACTCTGGCTTTCTTGGGTTCTCCAGAGTTATTATTATAATCATAACTAAGCACTAAACCCATAAGGGTCATTTCCAGGCTTAATAACCCAAATAAGTTTTCTGTTTTTAACAGCAGGCTGTCTTTTGTGGTTATTATAATCCTAATTAAGTGCTAAACCCACAAGGTCTCTCTCTTGAGATCAAAAATATCAAACTTATATGGCAACATTATGTAAATGCTAATAAACTTAATTTATAGCAGTAATATCCTCCTGTTCTTCCATTTTATCCATTGTATGGACTGATGAAGCCACTGTGTGGTAAGATAAGATAAGATAAGATTTCGTTCGGATTTTTAACCCCGGAGGGTTAGCCACCCAGGATAACCCAAGAAAGTCAGTGCGTCATCGAGGACTGTCTAACTTATTTCCATTGGGGTCCTTAATCTTGTCCCCCAGGATGCGACCCACACCAGTCGACTGACACCCAGGTACCTATTTGCTGCTAGGTGAACAGGACAACAGGTGTAAGGAAACGTGTCGAAATGTTTCCACCTGCCGGGAATCGAACCCGGGCCCTCCGTGTGTGAAGCGGAAGCTTTAGCCACCAGGCCACCGGGCCTGGTGAAACGTTTCCTCAATAAAGATACCCAAGAGTTGCACATGTGTCTAATATAACAACAGTAATATCCTCCCTGGCACATACTGTACTGTACAGTGGCAGTACAGTATGTGAAAAAATTACTGAGGTGTAGCACACAATGTTCTTGAAATTTTGTCTCGCTTTCTGTTCGTCTTGTCCTCTGACCCCTCAAGGGAGGCTCCTTGACGCTGGTGAGGGGCTCTTGATCTAGGGAATTGGATCTGTACTTACCTAGTTCTGGTTGTGGGGGTCGATTCACAGCTCCTGGCTCTGCCTCTTCACCTGGCTGCTACCCGGTCAATCTTCCTGCTCCGTGAGCTTTATCATACCTCTACACTAGTTCCCTGAATTAAACCTGAATACCTTCCATCCCCCCCCCCCCAAGTGTGCTGTATAATCCTATGAGTTTAGTGCTCCCCCATGATTATAATAACAATAATTGTCCTCTGACACTTTTTATATTGTGTTTGTTTTGATAATGTACTGTGTAAAAATAATCATAAGTTTGTAAAAGACAAGCTTTCAAAAGTCAGTTCAAATATTTAATATTTTATGACCATTTTGTTTACATTATTATTATAAATATAACTAAACACTAAATAACACTAAACCCATAAGGGTCATATAGCATTTCATATTGTTTACAAGACTGATTTTTACAGTCTTATTTCAAGGGCACCCTTTAGTTGGCCTGAAGCTACACAAAGACACAGCCCAATGCAGAAGAAAGGACAGAAAGCTTTCTGGCATGCCAGCACCTTCAACACTGTCTTCATATTTAGCCAAGCAGCTGACTGGATTATTAGATAAGTAAGTCCTTTCTTAATACACATGGGGTGCAGTTCTTTTAAATAATAATGTGATATGCTAAACCTGTGCAACTCATTCAGTACATATATTGGGCAGAGGCTTGATCCTCTACTAGGTAATGATAAGAGATGGGCCACAGAGCACTTTAGAGATACGTACAGTAATTTAGATTTTGTAGATCCAACTAGTTTTGTACTGTACATATGTGAATGGCATACAGAACCATCAAGATGGCATTTACAGTGTCATCTATGTTTGGTGGCTAATGAGTATAATTAAATATCTCTCGATGCAGTTTTTGTGAAAGATGTGCTGTAGTGACCTGTTAAGGCATGCTTGACTTAGTATAAGACCTGATCACTCACGTTGAGGAAGCTGGGATGCTATATACACCACCATAGCAAGCAGTGGCTAGAAGCAGGTGGTTGTGCACTTTGTTGGGGTGCCTGGAAGGTAAGAGGTGTAAAGAATTATTGTGTTATTTTGGGGTATTCCCAGAGGTTGCTGCAGTATGTTGAGGCACTGGTAAGGCAGGTGAGAGAACTTGGGAATAAATAATAGTTTAGAGCAGCCATGTGGTATGGGCCCTGGGAAATGCCAGGCTACCACTTTATCGTGATTCAAGGCAAAGTCTTGAGATTTTGTCATTTTTAATTGGTACTGAAATGAATAGCATATGTGCCATGAGAAGTAACATGGCTCACCAATTTAATTTTATATATCAACCTTGTAAATTCTGTGATCGGCTCCCAATGCAACCAATTATGTAAGTGTATTTATGTAGACATTTCTCCTGTAGACATTTACTAAAAAAGAGAAGAAGAAAAACTTTATAAAACTGGGGTGCTTGAATGTGCGTGGATGTAGTGCGGATGACAAGAAACAGATGATTGCAGATGTTATGAATGAAAAGAAGTTGGATGTCCTGGCCCTAAGCGAAACAAAGCTGAAGGGGGTAGGGGAGTTTTGGTGGGGGGAAATAAATGGAATTAAATCTGGAGTATCTGAGAGAGTTAGAGCAAAGGAAGGGGTAGCAGTAATGTTGAAGGATCAGTTATGGAAGGAGAAAAGAGAATATGAATGTGTAAATTCAAGAATTATGTGGATTAAAGTAAAGGTTGGATGCGAAAAGTGGGTCATAATAAGCGTGTATGCACCTGGAGAAGAGAGGAATGTAGAGAGAGAGAGAGAGAGATTTTGGGAGATGTTAAGTGATGCCTTTGAAACAAGTGAGAGAGTAATTGTGGTAGGGGACCTGAATGCTAAAGTAGGAGAAACTTTTAGAGTGGGTGTGGTAGGTAAGTTTGGGGTGCCAGGTGTAAATGATAATGGGAGCCCTTTGATTGAACTTTGTATAGAAAGGGGTTTAGTTATAGGTAATACATATTTTAAGAAAAAGAGGATAAATAAGTATACAAGATATGATGTAGGGCGAAATGAGAGTAGTTTGTTGGATTATGTATTGGTAGATAAAAGACTGTTGAGTAGACTTCAGGATGTACATGTTTATAGAGGGGCCACAGATATATCAGATCACTTTCTAGTTGTAGCAACACTGAGAGTAAAAGGTAGATGGGATACAAGGAGAATAGAAGCATCAGGGAAGAGAGAGGTGAAGGTTTATAAACTAAAAGAGGAGGCAGTTAGGGTAAGATATAAACAGCTATTGGAGGATAAATGGGCTAATGAGAGCATAGGCAATGGGGTCGAAGAGGTATGGGGTAGGTTTAAAAATGTAATGTTAGAGTGTTCAGCAGAAGTTTGTGGTTACAGGAAAGTGGGTGCGGGAGGGAAGAGGAGCGATTGGTGGAATGATGATGTAAAGAGAGTAGTAAGGGAGAAAAGGTTAGCATATGAGAAGTTTTTACAAAGTAGAAGTGATGCAAGGAGGGAAGAGTATATGGAGAAAAAGAGAGAGGTTAAGAGAGTGGTGAAGCAGTGTAAAAAGAGAGCAAATGAGAGAGTGGGTGAGATGTTATCAACAAATTTTGTTGAAAATAAGAAAAAGTTTTAGAGTGAGATTAACAAGTTAAGGAAGCTTAGAGAACAAATGGATTTGTCAGTTAAAAATAGGAGAGGAGAGTTATTAAATGGAGAGTTGGAGGTATTGGGAAGATGGAGGGAATATTTTGAGGAATTGTTAAATGTTGATGAAGATAGGGAAGCTGTGATTTCGTGTATAGGGCAAGGAGGAATAACATCTTGTAGGAGTGAGGAAGAGCCAGTTGTGAGTGTGGGGGAAGTCCATGAGGCAGTAGGTAAAATGAAAGGGGGTAAGGCAGCTGGGATTGATGGGATAAAGATAGAAATGTTAAAAGCAGGTGGGGATATAGTTTTGGAGTGGTTGGTGCAATTATTTAATAATGTATGGAAGAGGGTAAGGTACCTAGGGATTGGAAAGAGAGGCATTACTGGAGTTTACTGGAGAGAGTTCCGGGGTCAACGCCCCCGCGGCCGGTCTGTGACCAGGCCTCCTTAGGTCAGTGTCCCATGGATGGACCCACACCAGTCGACTAACACCCAGGTATCCATTTTACTGATGGGTGAACATAGAGAACAGGTGGAAAGAATAACGTCCAATGTTCTATCTGGCTGGGAATCGAACCCAGGCCCTACCGCTGTGAGAGTTAGAGGCGTTAACCACCAGGCCACAGAGCCCCAGCATGCATAGTTCCTTGTATAAAGGCAAAGGGGACAAAAGAGAGTGCACAAAATTATAGGGGGATAAGTCCTTTGGTATACTGGTTAAAGTGATGGTAGAGTTATTATTGAAAGAATAAGAGTAAGTACGATTATTATTATTATATCAAGGGGAAGCGCTAAACCTGGAGGATTATACAGCGCCTTGGGGGGGGGATGTGGAAGGCATTCAGGCTTAATTCGGGGAACTGGAGCACAGATCCAATTCCCTAAATCAAGAGCCCCTCACCAACATCAAGGAACCTTCCTTGAGGGGCCAGAGTAAGACGGAGAATAGGATAGATGAACAAGGAGGCTTTAGGAAAGGTAGGGGGGTGGACCAGGTGTTTACAGTGAAACATTATAAGTGAAAAGTATTTAGTAAGGCTAAAAGAGATCTTTGTGGCATTTATGGATTTGGAAAAGGCATATGACAGGGTGGATAGGGGGGCAATGTGGCAGATGTTGCAGGTGTATGGTATAGGAGGTAGGTTACTGAAAGCAATGAAGACTTTTTACGAGGATAGTGAGGCTCAAGTTAGAGTATGTAGGAAAGAGGGAAATTATTTCCCAGTAAAAGTAGGCCTTAGACAAGGATGTGTGATGTCACCGTGGTTGTTTAATATATTTATAGATGGGGTTGTAAGAGAAGTAAATGCGAGGGTCTTGGCAAGAGGCGTGGAGTTAAAAGATAAAGAATCACACATAAAGTGGGAGTTGTCACAGTTGCTCTTTGCTGATGACACTGTGCTCTTGGGAGATTCTGAAGAGAAGTTGCAGAGATTGGTGGATGAATTTGGTAGGGTATGCAAAAGAAGAAAATTAAAAGTGAATACAGAGGATAACAAAAAGATTAGGTGATGAAAGATTGGATATCAGATTGGAAGGAGAGAGTATGGAGGAGGTGAATGTATTCAGATATTTGGGAGTGGACGTGTCAGCGGATGGGTCTATGAAAGATGAGGTGAATCATAGAATTGATGAGGGGAAAAGGATGAGTGGTGCACTTAGGAGTCCGTGGAGACAAAGAACTTTGTCCTTGGAGGCAAAGAGGGGAATGTATGAGAGTATAGTTTTACCAACGCTCTTATATGGGTGTGAAGCATGGGTGATGAATGTTGCAACAAGGAGAAAGCTGGAGGCAGTGGAGATGTCATGTCTGAGGGCAATGTGTGGTGTGAATATAATGCAGAGAATTCATAGTTTGGAAGTTAGGAGGAGGTGCGGGATTACCAAAACTGTTGTCCAGAGGGCTGAGGAAGGGTTGTTGAGGTGGTTCGGACATGTAGAGAGAATGGAGCGAAACAGAATGACTTCAAGAGTGTATCAGTCTGTAGTGGAAGGAAGGCGGGGTAGGGGTCGGCCTAGGAAAGGTTGGAGGGAGGGGGTAAAGGAGGTTTTGTGTGCGAGAGGCTTGGACTTCCAGCAGGCATGCGTGAGCGTGTTTGATAGGAGTGAATGGAGACAAATGGTTTTTAATACTTGACGTGCTGTTGGAGTGTGAGCAAAGTAACATTTATGAAGGGGTTCAGGGAAACCGGCAGGCCGGACTTGAGTCCTGGAGATGGGAAGTACAGTGCCTGCACTCTGAAGGAGGGGTGTTAATGTTGCAGTTTTAAAAACTGTAGTGTAAAGCACCCTTCTGGCAAAGGGGACAGTGATGGAGTGAATGATGGGGGAAAGTTTTTCTTTTTCGGGCCCCTGCCTTGGGGGGAAAATGGGCCCAAATTGTGAAAATTTAAAAAAAAAAAAATTTATGTAGGTGGGGTTTTGTACGTGTATGTTTGGGGGTCTGAAATTAAAATTTTTTAAAAAAAAATCTAATTCAAATTTTTCCTTATGGGGAAAAAAATTCGTTCGAAATTTGGCACGGGAAATACTTCTGGAATGAAATAATATCTTTAAACTGGGGGTCCACTGTTTTTTGTTAGAGGGACTTTGTAAACTGGGGAATTTGCTTGCCTTGGGAAGACAGTGATAGTATGAATGATGGTGAAAGTGTTTATTTTCAGGTCCCCCTTTGCCTTAAATGAGGGGTTTCCCCAAGCATATTAAAAAAAAAAAATGTTATAAATTTTTTCTAAAGGCCTTTATTATTTGCGCGGGGTTGTGTTTTGGCAACTAAAGAAGGTTTTTTGTATGGTATCTTGACGGGAAAGTTTTCTTCTGAGTTTTACAAAAGTTACCCCAACAAATTATTTTATAGCCCCTCATCCAAAACCCCAAAGCCTGGGAATAAAATAACAGTAAAATATAAAAAGGACAAATAATTTATATTTAAAATGACCCTGAGGCTTTCAAAGGGGGGTTTAAAGGACTCTCACATTTTGGGGGTTTTTGGGAAGCCAATGGGGACTAAAAAAGCTTGTTTATGAGGTTTGGGGAGTGTTTTTGAAAATAGGAGAAAAAAACAAAAGTCTAAAAACAGGGGTTTGGTTTAAGCCCCTGTAAAAACATTATGAAAGTCTTTAATGTAGAAAAAGGAATGGGAGAGACTCCGGCACTACCTTGTGGAACAGTTAATGGTCAAGTGTTGATGTGTCACTAAAAGAAAGGGTTTAAATTTTATGAGAAGAATGCCCTTTTTAAACCCACGATGTTTTAATTTGGCAAAAAAAATGTTGGGGTTTCTGCTATGTCGAAGGTTTTTTTTTTTTTGGTTGTTAGTAAGTTTTTTTTTCCCCCCTCCGGGACATCTAACATTTTGTCTGCAACAGGAAAAATCTTATGCTATCAGCACCCAAAAATTAAATGACTCAAAAACTTTTTTAATGGAAGATGGGTCCATAGGCATACTTAACCCAAGTAACAAACCCCATGTGTTTTTTGGATTAAAATATATCTGTTATTTATATGCTGTTGTAGTTTATAATATAAAATAAGTTAAAAAAATGACTCAAAACCAAATCTAAAACGAAAAAAAAATGCATTTAAAAAAGCAATTTTTGTTCAAAAGACGTAGGTTTAATTTTTTTTTCCCTTGTGAGATCTTTTTTCTTGCCATATTTAATTATTATTATTATTATAAGCGGGCCCTTACCCTTTTTTTTGATTAAAATAATAATAATATTATTAAAAGGGCAAAATTAAGTACTAAACACTGTTGTTTTCCCTTTTTTAGGTTTTTGGCATTTTTTTTTAAATAAATTTTAAATTTTTCAGTGTGTTAATGGTTTGGGTTTAAATAAAAGGGGCTAAAAAAAAATATAGTTAGATTTTAAAATTTAAAGACAAAAAAATAATGTAAGGGAAAATTTGGTTTAAAAGCTTTATTCTTTTTTTTTCTTTAACACACGGGCAGTATCCCCCGAGGAAGGGTGGCCCAAAAGGAAAACGAAATTTTTCTCCTTTTGCATTTGTAATATATAAGGAGAAGAGGTTACTAGCCCTTGCCCCCGGCATTTTAGTCGCCTTTACAACACGATGACTTACGGGGGGAAAGAATTCTGTTCCACTTCCCAGGGGAGAAAAGAGAAAGAACAAAAATTTAAGAATGAAAAAATAGGGGGAAAAACCAGGGGGGGTGGTTTTTATGTTTGTATTGTTTTGGTAGTGGGGCCCTAAGTGTAAGAAAAATTTAGCAAGACGTACTAAAAATTTTGGGAAGGGTTATGAGACAAAAAAGGCCCCCGGGAAACCCATATGTAAAAAAAATTAAGGCTTTGTTTTACATGTTGGGGCAGGGGGTAGAAATCCTGGGGGGGTTGCTGTTATAACCCTACTCCCTAGGTTTAAAATTTGAAAAATATATTTAAAAAAACCCTATTTAAAAACAGATTTTTTTGAATGGATATCAAAATTATAAGACAAAGGTTTTGGGGGAAAAAAAGGGTTTGTCGTCTGTTTTTATGGGGGTTTGCCCATGAATATCATTTGCAGCGGGAAAAAAGTCCACAAATTTTCAAAAAACCTTTGTCTGTAGGGGGGTGTCTATTTTTAATTGATACGGGCCCCCCAAACCCCGGTTGCGGTTTGTCAGTATGGTCAGTGCCCCGACCAAATCTTTTTGGGGTTTTAAAACAAATGCGTATAATGTGATCCTTTTTTGGGAATACGTTTCGCCCCCCAAGTGGGTTTTTTCAAACAAAAGAACTCCCGGGGGTGGAAAAACGCGATATTTATAGTGGTGAGGTAGGTGAAAAAGTGCATCTGATGATGTACGATTGGGTTGTAGAGTCTAAAAACTTGGGTAGCGGGAAAGGAGAGGCCCAATTTTGGGGTGGGGGAAAATTTTCTACAGTTTTTTATGGGGATAGCGAGAAGAAGTTTCTTGGAAAAAATGGTTCAGCTATGTTTTAGAAGCCTTTTTTTTGGTTTTGGAAGTTGTGGAATAGAAAAAAATGATGTTTCCCGGGAAATTCTTCGGTATTGGTTTTGTTTTCTGTGGGATAATTTCTTGAGTTTCGTAGTTTTTTCAAGGGGGGTTGTGTGAATTACGGTGTTGTACGAGGCATGCTGCATACAACCCCTTTAATTCACAAACCACTTGATAAACTACAAAAAACTCAAGATTATCCCACAAAAGGGGAAAAACACTCAATCCCGAAAATCCGGGAAAATTTTTCAGTTATTTCTTTTATCTGACAACTTAAACCCAGAATGTGGTTTTTCTAAAAACTAGCTGAACCATTTTCCCAAAAAATTCTTCTTAGCAAATACATAAGAAATTGTAGAAGGTTCCCTCAAAAAATTGCCCATTTCCCCTTTAAGTCCCCAAGTTTTTAGACTTACAACCAATCGGTAATCATCAGATGAGCTTTTTTCCCCTGCCTCAGGGACTTTTAAAATATGGCATTTTTCCACCCCGGGGTATTTTGGGTTTGTGATTTTAAAAAGCCCCTGTGTGGGCAAAACGAAACAATAAAGGATCCATTATATTTCATTTGTGTTTATATTGCCATTGTGTCGGTTTTTTATCCCAAATTATTTCCCCTATCCGATTTTTTGGCCCCCAAGGGGGAGGGGGAAACCAAAATGGGCCCAGTTCAGTTTTTTATTGTCAAAAAACCCACTCACAAATAAAAAAATTTTTCCCCAATTTCCAAAAACTTTTTTTTTTTAAATTTTTTACAAAAATTGTACTTACTTTTAAAAACCTTTTGGGTTACAAATTTTCCTTCCCCTGTATGGTATTTTTTTTTTTGGGGAATCAGGGCCAACGCCTTTCCGGGTATGGGGATTTTGCCCCCATTTTGGTTGCCCAGTTTGCCCTCCATATTTCCATTGTCCCTTTAAGGCCCCAGATTTTAATTTTTAAGGGGGAAAATTAAAAAATATTAGTCTGTTTTACCAAAAGTTTTTTTTGGGGTTTTTTGGGGTTTTAGTGCCACCCTTGAAAAGTCGTACAGCGGGTTTTGGGATAAAAGGGGGGAAGGGTTTAGCCCCATTTCCCTTAAATCAAGCCCCCTTTGTCAGCATAAAGGCACCCCCCAACCTTCTTCTATAAAGAAGGAAATATAAAAAGTTTTTAGGGGAAAATGGGCAACCGGGGAAAATGCATTATTTTCCCGGGGGAAAGCATTTAAAAACCCCGGGGGAAAGTTACGTGGGGAAAAAGGAGAGGTAATCAGGTTGGGGTTTTAAAAGGGTTTTAAAATAAGTGGGCATGGTTTCCCTTTTAGTTTCGAACCCTCATGGGGAAAAAAAGGCCCAAACAAGGTAACCTACCCTTCGGGAAATTTAAATTAAAATATTTTTAATATTTGGGAGCCCCAAAAACCTTGGGTTTTTTAAAAAAAGGGATGGGGGGGAGGGGGGAAAGGTATTCATGCTCCCTTTTTTTTTTTTTTCCGGGGGGGGAAATGGGAGCCCCAAAACCCAAATTTTCCCTAGATAAAGACCCCCTACCGCGTAAAGGGAAAACCCCCCTCGAGGGGTCCCCTTCAGGAAGCGGGTCCCCCCCCCCCCCCACAAAAAAAAAAAAAAAATTTAAAAGGGGTATGAAGGCTTTTTATTGGGAAATTTTTGTTCCCTCCCCAAAGGGGCCCTTTACCCAATATCTTGATCATTTAATTCCCTATTTGGCCTGGCCAAAGGGAAAGGGTTTTAGGTCAAAATTTGGGGGGAAAAAAGGTTTCAAAATCTCAGGCTAGTGTTTTTTGGGAAAATATGGAAAAAAAAGCTCCTTATAACCCCCCAACAAAAACCCTATATAAATTAATATTTGCAAACAGGTAAAAATTTCCCCTGCAAAAGAAACCCCTTTTTTAATTTTGGTTCTGGTTGTAGTCTGTGAAAATTTACAGAACAGTACATTATCGGGTTTACAAGGGACATTAGATTTTATCTGTGAAAAATTTTTGGGGGAGAATAGTAGTAAGGGTAAGAAGTATTTCCCATTTGTTCTCTTTCAGGAAGTGATAATTTAAAAAATTTGAAGGGCCCGATATTCCTAATAAAAAATCAAAGGGGACATTTTTGGGAAAGTCGAGGCCCCAACGTCTTCTAAAAAACATTTTGTTGAGAGGACGGGCCTTTGAAGATGATTTTCCATTGAAAAGAAAAAAAAATAAAATAAAAAAAGTTGTGTATTTTGACATTTCCCGATGAGGAAAGTTCAAAAAATGCACTTTTAAAATTATTTTTACCCGTTTTATTTTATGGGGAGCACTAGATTTGTAGAGGTCATACAGAACCTGGGGGGGAAAGGGAATCACATTCAGACAAAAGGAAGGGCTTTTCCCCTTCCCTTTGGGCCCTTTTTGCATAGTGAATTTCCTTGAGGGGATTAAAACCCCCTTGAAAATTAAAAACCCCCCAAAGAGGATCATTTTTAATTTTCTTTTTGTTAATGTGAAAAGGGGGGTTCAGGGAAAATGGGTTTGCCAGCGACCCTTGGGAAAAATTGGAGTCCGGGGGAAAATTCCCCCAAAAGGCCCGGGACTTAAAGGGGAAGGGGGGGGGCGGATATTTAAAAAGTTTGGAGGGGGATCCCGAAAAATGTAGTATCTTCGGCTTTTTGCAAAAACCAAATTATAGGGGAAAAGGTGGGTTTAAAGGGGTTTTTTTTTTTTGGGGTCCCCCTTTTCCCCGGGGGAGATGGGGCCGTTGTTGATAAATAAAAAACAACAACCCCACACTCTCTGAAAAGTAGTTTGAGGCAGGGGTCCCTACATAAAATTTAAGAGTGGGACAATGGGTCTTGGGAAGGGGGTGTGTTTTAGAGTTTTGTGGGTCAGCGCTATGGGTTTAACCCCGCCAACCCCATAAAGGTGGGAAAGGTACCCCGCACACCGTGTACAACCCCACAACATGCAAGCAACACATGAGAAAAAACATAGCATCGAAAATCAAGTTGACCCCGGAAAATTTTTGTAAGCCACATCAGGGGGAAGACAAAGTCAAGGGCCAGGTTTAAAAAAAGGGTGAGGAAAAAAGGGGGGGAAACTCACCCCTAGATTTTAAAGGGGGACCAAAAAAAGGGCTCGGGAAAACAAGAAAAGAGGGGTAAACCAGCACAGGCTATTACCAACAAGTGTTGGATGAAATACACAACCCGGGGGGTGGAGGAGGTGAAGAAGTGCTAAGGGGACCTTTATACCCCCAAAGGGGGGTGGGACCCGGGAAACCTTCTCTCCCTGGGTCCTTAGAGAGGGGGCCCGACGTGGTTTTTGTGCCCCTAACCCCAATTTTCAACACACATTGAAACTGGGCAATTTCCTTTAGGTATGGAAAATGGCAAATGGAGCCCCTTTTTTGGGAAAGGAGACCGAAACGAGGCCTAAATAAAAATTATAGTATGCAAAGTCTTTGGGGAAAGAATTAAAGAGGGGGAAAATGGTGGAAACACTTAGCACGGAAAAAAAGTAATTTAACCCAAAACCAAACACGGAATTTAGGGAAGGGAAATTCCCGTAACAAAAACCCATGGGGGTATGACAAGGTAACGGGAAATAAGGGCATGAGAGGGGTTTGGGGAGATTGCATTTTCTTTTGGGCTGCAAGGCCTTCAGCACCGGGTTTCCCCACAAGAGTTAGTAAAAAGCTAGGGATTAGGCACATATACCCTCAAAGGGAAAGGGTTCCCGAGGGGTTTGGGGAGGGGCTCTTGATTTAGGGAAAAGGTCTGTTTATTTCCCCCAAATTAAAACCTAAAGCCCCTTCCCCCATCCCCCCCCGGGAAAATAAAACCCGGGGGTTTGCGCCTTTCCCCTTTTATTATTTAAAAAAATAGGCCATATAACCCTGAAAGGGGCCCGCAATGGATTAGAAAAAAACCGGGGGGGGAAAAAATGAACCCCTGGTATGTGACCCAAAGGGAAAACAGTGGGCATTTTGACGAGCGGGTTCCACCGGGGCGTCCTAGGACCAGTGGGTTTTTTTTTTTTGTGGCCCTTTCAATTTTTCCCCCAGAAAATGCCCCCGTTTGCAGATGATGTGAAGGGTTTTAAGGGTAATTTAAAACAGATGAGGGGTAGGCATGGAAATACAGGGCTGGACAGGTTGGAAGTTCATTTCCAAAAACTGGCCTTTTGAATTTTTCCCCCCCCAAAGCAAAATCACGAAAATGGGAAGGGCCAAAGAAAGGGCCGCAGGGCAGAAAATTTTAGGTAAGTGGCCAAAGACGAAAAATCACTCAAAAGGGAAAAAGGGTCTTGGGGCGATTAAAATTTCCGAGCACTTTTGAAAAGGGGCCCCTCAACCCGGAAAAACTGCTGCAGCAAATGGGCCCCCCTGGCCCAAAAAGGAACAGCGTTCCGGGGGAACCCCAGTAAAGGGAAACATTCAAGACTCTGTTTTACCCTGTACGTCGGCCCCTACTGGAGTATTTAGCACCAGTTTTTGGGAAACCCCCACCTGGTGGGAAACCATCAAGAAATTAGAAAAGTGCAAAGGTTTGGGAAAAAAGGCTAGTTCCCGAGTAAAAGGGGGAAAGCCCCCCGAAGAAAGGTTTAAGGGGAAAAACGGGCCCGATGCACGGGAACAGGGAGGGTTTTGGGGGGAAAATGATAACATACAATATACTGCGAGGGAAATTTTACAAGGGGGACAGGAAAGGGTTTTTCCCGAGATGGACACAATTGGAAGTTTAAGACTCGAAAGAGTTAGAGAGGGTGTTAGGAAATATTTCTTTGTCCAGGTTGTAAGGGGAAGTGGAACAGTCTGGCAAGCGATTTAGTGGAGGCAGGAAAACCCAAAAATGTTTTAAGACGAGGGATGAAAAAAGCTCATGGGGGTAGGGAGAGAGAGGAACCCGTAGCAATCAGTGAAGGGGGCAGGGTCAGGGGTTGTGTCTTGACCCCTACAAACCCCAAAAAAGGGAAAAAACACACACCCCACATTTTTATTTTGTTGCTTGTTAACCAGTTTTGGGCATGGGGAAGTTTTATCAGATGTTTGTATATTGCGTAAAAATACAGGTGGGTTGTGTCATGCTTGTTTTTGTCCTCCTGTTCAGGGACCTGAAGTTTATTTTTTAAAAACCCGTCACAAACCCGCAGAAAATTTCTAGATACCAGCAGTGGTGTGTTTTTTATGTGGGGTTTTTTTTTAAGTTTTTTTATCTTTAAAATTTTGAAAGATTATTTCCCAAATTTAATAACAGGGAGACCCAAAGTTCCCCCTTTTGGGGGTTTGGAACCTTGTCTGCCATTTTTATTTTCTCTGATTTATTCCTGCCGTTTGTGATGGAAAAGGGTTTTGGGTAGGAAAGTTCAAAATGATTTACTGCAATTTTCTTGTTAAACAAAAGAGAAATGCATGGGATTAGTGATGGTTTTTCTTTAAGGCCCACGGTTATTTATCACCCCCCAATTCCCAGACAAAAGGGAAAATGAATTTTTTTAAAATTTCCTTGAACATGGCTGGGCAAAACACTTCTTTACTGAAATACAGGAAAAAAAGGGAGGGAAAAGTAATAAAACAATTTCCCGACAAGATTCAAATAGCCCCAAAGGGATAATTCCCCCCTGTCAAAAAAACACAGGAATAATTATCTAAAAACGAAAATCAGGGTTGCGACCAAATTTCCAACACAAAAAGGGAAATAGGAGTTGCATCCAAAAAAAAAATCACTGTTTTCAGCAATTTTTTTACATGATACCCTGTGGAATTTAAAATAATCAAGTACGAATCTGAAAGGGGAAAAAAATGCAAAAAGGGAAAAGGGTGGTGAAAGGGGAGGGAAAGGGAAAAGGGGGGAGTTATTGGGGAGGGTTTGGGTGCAGGAGTTTTTAAAAAAAAATCAAAATTTTGTTTTTAATTAGTTTTTGCTAAAAAGTCAAAAAAATCTGCATAAAATGTGGGACTTTAAATGAGGAGGTCCCGTGTGTTAGGGCCGTGGTGGAAAGATGGAAAATGAATTCTGGGGGTAGTGACAAGTTTTCCTAGGTTAAAAGTTCTAAGGATGAACACAGTAAACGAGAGGGTTTTTAGAAAGATGGGCCTGAACACCCGTATTTTCCCCCAAACCCCAAAACCCTCTGTTAACTTTTTAGTTCCCCAAAAATTACAAAGTAAGCCAACAGATTTTTCTTAGTTCTGCTTGTTTAAAGACAAACCCCCACAAAAGAAAAACAAAATTAATTTCTGAAAATTTTAAAAACCCACCAAATATTTTGTGGATATGACAATACTTTTACATAAAAAATAAACAAAATAAAGCAGATGAAAATTTTCCCCTTTACACCCCAAAATCTCTACAAAACACTCATTTTACCCAAATTGCCCGGTGGGTAAGTTCAATAAATGTCCCCAATTTCTGCATACTTGTTAGCATTAAATTTCCCCTTGTAACCTCAGATTTATTGGTATATGAAAATTTAAAATTTTGTCATGTTTTATAAAATTTTAAATATTTTCAAAAATTGTAGTAAATTTTTTACAGGACGAGTTTTTGGGACTTTCAAAAGTTTAATAAAAAACATGTTAAGGATGAGATGGGTTCCAGTGTTATTTTTTGGATTCCCCCTCAGTGGGATTTTGTTAAACAGGATGTTACCCATGGCCTCCCTCCAAAAAAAAGTTAGGAAAAATTTTTGGGCACTTTTGCCATTCCCAAAAAGTTAACCCAAAGGTTTTTTTATGGGAAATGCTATAAAAATTTTTTGGAAAAAATTTTTTTTGGGATTTTCCCAGGGGAAAAAGAAAAGGGAATTTTAAGGTTTAAAAGACGGGGTTTAATTCTTTGGATTAAGGCTTACCAAAATCATGGATAAACTCTTGAGGATGTCAATTTTTTTTTTTTTTTTTTTTTTTTGTACAGAGTTTTTCCCTTTACATTAGTGTTGGTAGAAAATGTTTATTTTCTGAAAAATTTAGTTAAAACCCATGAATACAATCACAGAGTTCCCACCTTACAAGAGAACAAGAGATATGTACCTTATCAAAATGTAAAGTCTATTAATGTAATACTAAACTGGTTATTAATGATATATGAAATAAATTTTCTCATACTTATTTTTTGTTTCAGATATTTAGAGAAATACAAGGTCAAAGAAAAGAGAGCTAATGGAATCATCTTGGCAACTCCTTTTAAAGAGTCAAGTGAAACTGCTGTAATGGCTTCACTAGGGGATTCAAGCCAGAAAATAGATGGCATGCTAAATTGTGCAGTGATTAAGAAAGAGACAAAGACGGATTACAGCCATGTACGAGAACCTTCGGAAGCCAAGAGTTACATCCATTGTATAATGAAGGAATCAGAGAAAAGTAAAATTAAAAAATACAGAAAGGTAATGCACGACTCTAAATCAGACACAAGTGAAATAAAAGAAGATATTCCACTTAAAATTGAAAAACAATATTGTGAAGGATCTGGTGGTAGTGTAAAAAAAATTAGGAGCCAATCTAGAAAGCGAGGCATAAAGAAGAAAAACAAAAAACGGCAATAATGTTGCAAATTGAGCTATTCAAATATTTATATTCAATTTATGGGGAAACGTTAAACTTGTAGGGAGTCTAAAGAAATTTATAATAGTACCAGTACCATTAACATTATTGCAGTCATGGGGTATGTGCTAAACCCTTAGGGGGTCATATATAAAAGAGCACAAATATTCAATGCTCAGTCTTTTATTATCCTTTAGTATTAACATGTAAAAATATAATAGTGAAACACTAGTCTGTTGAAGTTATATATGTGGGGAATGAAAAGCAATAAATCAGATTGAATGTAAGAATGTGAAAGATAAGTCTTAATCCTTGGATCAACAGCTCCTCACCAGCATAAAGGCACCTTATTCAGTAGTACATGGTAATAGTGAAATAATATTAAACTAAGGGCTAAAACCCAGTGCAATGGTGAAAGGGAAGGTGGTATGCAGTGTTTGAAGGAAGGACATCAGAGAAGGATCATCACTGAACTAACAAACTTATGTTAAACAGAGTGCGGTAAATGTGGAACCATCAGAGGGTGAACAAGGCAAACACAAAGGTGCTGAAGATGGTATGTAAAATTAAGTTAGCTTATTCTGTCATTTAGGTGAAAAGGCTAAAACTAGAAATCATACAGCACCTGGGAGATGAAGGTAGTTGGGTGTAATCTTTTTAAAGGGTTGGG
>NC_069490.1:161721-182982 GCF_026875155.1 Cherax quadricarinatus | reverse complement strand
GTTGTGACCCCTTGTTGCTGTGTCAAATCTGCCCTATCCCCCTTGTCAGTTTCTCTCAGTATTTTACATGTCGTTATCATGTCCCGCCTATCTTTCCTGTCCTCCAGTGTTGTCAGGTCGATTTCCCTAAACCTCTCCTCGTAGGATTTACTACTCAGCTCTGGAACTAGTCTTGCTGTGTGTGTGTGTGTGTGTGTGTGTGTGTGTGTGTACCCACCTAATTGTGGTTGCAAGGGTCGATTCACAGCTCCTGGCCCCGTATGTGTGTATGTTTTCAGTATATTTCAACGATAGTTAATTATAAATTAGGATTTAGTAACTTGAGAACTAAACCCGCTTGGGTTATTGAGGTAAAGGAGCAGTGAGGACTCGATCTACCTTCCTCAGACTACTTCTTTCACATTAAGAGGCGATGCAGCTCGACCCTTGAAAACACAGCTCATTGAGTAGGCCTACGACCTCAGCCATAAATCCCTCACTGGTTATTTTTGCGAATTATCAAACACTTTTTAACACAATTAGTAAATTGGGACTGACACCCAGACGATTATGTGAACCTTAGTCGCTAAAAGTTTGAAGCCGATCTGAATAAACGTTCTGTTGTAGCATGGAATATAATGATGCCAAATGTGATTATTAAGACACATGTGCGAAACGTTTCACTAACACAGTAGGTCTCTTCAGTCAAAAACAGTCATCAGGTGTAGTGGTGAAGGTAATGTAATCAGTCCATCAACTTTGTAGAAACAGTATTTGAGGTGGTCAGTCCCTCAGCCTGGAGAAGAGTTCAGTTCCGTGGACTGGAACAATGTTGTTCCGGAGTTAATGGTGGCTGTTGTTATGTTGTTTGTGATGGTTGTGTGATGATGGTGGCTGTTGTTACCTGGAGTTTACCTGGAGAGAGTTTCGGGGGTCAACGCCCCCGCGGCCCGGTCTGTGACCAGGCCTCCTGGTGGATCAGCGCCTGATCAAACCCGGCTGTTGCTGCTGGCTGACGCCCAAAACCAACGTACGAGTCACAGCCCGGCTGATCGGGAACTGACTTTAGGGCTTGCCCCAGGCCAGCTTGAAGCTGCCGGGGTTTTTGGTAATCCCCTTATGTGTGCTGGGGGCGTTGAACAGCTGGGGCCCCTACACTTATTGTATGGTCTCTTAAACGTGCTTGACACCCTGCTTTTTTTTTGGGGGAAATGGTGGCATCGTTCCCAATCTTTTGCTTTCGTAGTGAGGTTTTTGTGTGAAAGTTCAGTACTAGTCCCCCCGGGATTTTCCAGGGTGTATAAATCATGTATCTCTCCCTCCGGTTTCCAGGGAATACGGGTTTAAAAACCTAAAAGCGCTCCCAGTTTAGGTTTTTATCCCCGTTATGCGCGCCGTAAAAGTTCCTGTACATTTTCTAGGTCGGCAATTTACCTCCCTTTGAAAGGTGCTGTTAGAGTGCAGAATTTCCACCCAATAGAACAAGTGCCCTAAGAGTGTCACATGGGTTTGGCCCCTCCCTAGTTTAAAGGTTCTCATTACCCACCCTGTCATTTTCTAGCAGGCGTTGTACAATTTATGGTCTTGAAGGCGAGATCCCCCGACAAAATCACCCCCGGGTCTTTGACGTTGGTTTTTTCGCTCTTTTTCGTGGCCAGAATTTTTTTTGTACTTGATAAAGTTTTAATTCCTCATTTTACCATATCTAAAATTGAAATTTCTAATCGTTGAACTTCATTTTTTTTCTGCAGCCCACTGAAAGATTTGGTTGATGTCCCCCTGGACCTTGCAGGTCTGAATGGAAGAACGTCATGCAGATTCGGGTGCATCTAAAAAGGGAAGACACGGTGCTGTGGTGACACCTTGTCTATGTCGGATATGAGGTGGGAACAAGATGGGGTATTACGGGCCCTTGTGGAAAGAGTTTTTTCCCCGTACTACCCCCCGGATTTTTACTCTGTTGCGCTCTCTTGTGTTCTGTTAGTGAGGAAATTATAGATCCCGACCGATTTTCCCTGTTTTCCTTTAGCCGTTTTTTTGTGCGCTATTACCCCCGGGTCACATTTTTGTCGAGCCTTTTGCAAAGTTTTATATTAAAAAAAAACTGCATTCTTTTTGTCTTCTAGTGCATTTGGACCTTTTCGTATGATCCGTAGTTGGACGAAGGAGCACTGTTCTAAACCCAGTTGCCCCGGGTTGTGTAACTGATGGGGTTTTTAATGGGTGGGGATCTTGCTTTTAGGCCCTTTCAAAGATTTTTATGATATGGGGTGTTAGTGTATTGGTTTAGTTTTTTGCTGTTGCTTTACTGCCCCCCTTTTTGGAGTGGGGTATGTTGTTGTTTTTTTTTAACTGAGGGACCCCCTGTCCATGTCCCTCTCCATGGAGGAAAAAGGGCCCTGATAGGGGTTCTTTCAGTTTTTGATGAAAAACAGAGTTCCATGAGGGCTGGCCCCGGGGGAGATGCATGGGCATGTCATTTTGCCCGTTCAAAATTTTTCGTCAGGTAAAACGGTGGCTTGTGTTAATCAAATTTTGTGGTCTCATAAAATTCATTTTATTTCACTTTTAGTCTGGTTTTGGGTTGCTAAAAATGAGTCATTTGGGGGTTGGTGCTCACTCATTTCCCTTTCTGTCTTGGTAGGACCCCCTCTTGTTTAAGTAGGGGCCCAAAATGGGGGTTGTTCTCGATTTTTTATTTTGGGATAGGAGAAAAAATACTTTGGGTTTCTTTCGATTTCATTTATAGCTTTTAGTTCTTCCCGCGTTCCTGACTCTAAAAGGTTCTTTTAGCTAATTTGATGCTTGTATTTTCCCCGACCCCGTTCCTACGATTTCAGTTTTTGACCCCTTTAGCCGCTCTGTTTTCTTTTCCGTCGCCCGTAAAGGGAGGCCTTTCTTTTTATTTACATCATCCCCCCTTTTCTTAGAGGAATAAGCCTTTTTGCATACATCCCGGGGCCACCGAGTTAATTGTTTAGGCATAAGTTTGGGTCTTGGTTTTTTAGTAATCTTCCCTTATATCGGTTAGGTTTTGGGTTTACTTGGGCCCACTTTATGTTTTTGTTATTGAAGTTGAATTTTAAAGTCCTCGGTAGTCTCATTTTGTCGGTTGGGGGGTCCCGCATCATGTCTGAACCTCAATTATGTTGTGATCTGAGTATATGTTTTTTAATTTGGGGACATTTTTTTTTCAGATCTCATTTTTTAGTGAAAATGAGGTCTAGTGTATTCTCCTCTGTAGGCTTTTTATTGTGGTTTTAAAATTTAATTTTGTGCAAGATTTAAAATCGTGTGAGTGTGATTTTATCAGAGCTGCCCCCTGGTGTTATTTCTGCAACAAATTATTTTCTAATTTATGGGCTGTTGTTTTTTGGGTTTGGGGGTTGGTTTGATGGGTGGTGTTGTTATTTGTTGTTTTGGTTTTTTTTGGGGGGGGTTTTGTGTGGGGGTTGTTTGTTTTTGTGTTTAGGGTGGTTTGTTTGTTTTTGGTGTTTGGGGTTTTTATTGGGGGTTTTGGGGTTTGTTTTGGGTTTTTTTGGGGGGGTTGGTGAGGGGGCGGGGTTTTTTTTTTTGGGGTTTGGTTGGGGGGTGGGGGGTTTTGTTTTTTTTTTGGGGTTTGTTTTTAGGGTTTTTGTGGGGTTTTGGGGTTTGGTTGGGGGTTTTTTTGTGAGGGTTTGTGGGGGGGTTTTTGTTTGTTGTTTGTGAGGTTGGTTTTTGGTTTTTTTTTTTTTTTGGGTTTTTTGTGTGGTTGGGGGTTGTTATTTTTGTTGGGGGGGGGTGGTGTGTTGTTTGTTTTTAGGGGGGTTTTTTTTTGTTGATGATGGGGTTGTTTTATGGTTTTTTTGTTTTGTGATTTGGGTTTGGGTGTTTTTTGTTTTTGTTTGTTTGGGGGTTGTTTTTGTTTGTGATTTTGGGGTTTGTGGGGTTTTTTGGGGTTGTGTGTGGTGTGGGGGTGTTGTTTTGTTTTTGTGTGGATGGGGGTTTTTTTGTTGTATTTTTGTAAAATTTGGGGGTTTTGTTGTGGGTTTTTGGGTTTTTGTGTGAGTGGGTTGGGTTGGGTTTGTTTTTTGTTTGATGGGGGTGTTTTTAGGGTTTGGGGTGTGGTTTTTGTGGGGGGAAAGGTTTGGGGGTTTTTTTTTTTTGGGGTTTGTAGTGGGGGTGTTTTATTTTTTTTTGGGGTTTTTTTTTTTTTTTTTTTTTTTTTTTTTTTTTTTTTTTTTTTTTTTTTTTTTTTTTGGGGTCGTGTTTTTTTTTTTTAAAATTTTAATTTTTTTTTTTTTATGGGGGGTTTTGGGGGGTTTTTATGGTTGGGGTTTTTAGGGGGCAGTTTATTTTTGGGGTTTTAAAATTTTTGGGTTTTTGGGGTATTGGTTTTTTGGGGGGCCGGTTTTTTTGGTTGGGGTGATTTGGGGTTTTTTTTTTGGATTTGTTTGTTTGGGGCTTTTTAGTTTGTTTTGTTTAGTGAATTGGGTTTTTTGTAATTTTTTAAGGGTGGTTTTTTTTTTAGGGTTTGGTTTTTTTTGTTTGGGGTTTTTAAGGGTTTGTTTTTAGGGGTTTTTTGGGGGGGTGGGGGGTTTAGGGGGGAAAAAGTTTTTTTGGGGGGGTTAGGGGTTATTTTGTTTTTTTGGGGTTTGTTTTGGGGCTTTTAGGTTTTTTGGGGTTTGGATGTGGGTTGTTTGTTTTTTATTTTTTTTTGGGGATGGGGTTTTTTTTTTTGTGGGGGGTTTTTTGGGAGGGGGCTTGGTTTTTGTTTGTTGGTTTAGGTGGGGGTTTGTTTGTTTTTTTTTTGGGGGGGATTTTTGTGGGGTGTGTTTATTTTTGGGGGGGTTGTTTTATTTTATTTTGTTTGTGGGGGGATTTTTTGGTGTTAGTTTTTTAAAGGGTTTTTATTTTTTTTTTTTTTTTTTTCTTTTTTTTTTTTTTTTTGCCCTTTTTTTGGTTTTTTAGGGGGGGTTATTTTTTTATTTTCGATGTTTGTTTTTTTTTATTTGTTTTAATTTTGTTTTGTTGTTTTTGGTTTTTATGTTTTTTGATGGGGTTTTTTTTAGTTTTGGGGGGTTGGTTATTTTTTTTTTTTGGGTTAAGGGGGTTTTTTTTTGGTTTTTTCTTTTGGGTTTTTGGGTTTTGGTTTTTCTTTTTTTTTTAGGGGTTTTTTTATTTTGTAAGGGGGTTGTTATTTTTGTGGGGGGTGTGTGATGGGGCTTTGAGGGTTTTTGTGTGGTTGGGTTTTATGGTTTTTGTTAGTTTTTTGATTTTTTTTAGGGTGGCTTTTTTATTGTTTTTTTGGGTTTTTTTTTGGTGTGTTTTTTTGTTTTTTTTTGTGGGGTTTTTTTTTTTGTAGTAGTGGGTATTTTTGGGCTTTGTTTAGTTGTTTGTATTTTATGTGGGGTGTTGTTTTTTATTTGGTTGTGAGGGGGGTTGTTTTTTTTTTTGGGGGGGGGAAAGTTTTGATGTTATTTTTGTGGGGGGGTGTGTTTTTATTTTTTTGGTGGTTGGAAAAAAAATTTTTTGTTTTTGTTGTTTTTTTTTGGGGGGTTTTTTTTTTTATTTTTTTTTTTTTTTTTTTTTTTTTTTTCCCTTTTTCCCCGGGGTGGGGGTTTTTATTCTTTTATTTTTTATTTTTTTTTGTGTTTTTTGGTTGGGTTGCTTAATTTTTTTTTTGGGTTTTTGTTGTTTTTATTTTGTTGGGGGGCCCTGAAGGAGGGGTTTTTGGGGGGTTTTAAATTTTTTTTATTTTTAAAAAAAATTTTTTTCCCCGGAGTTTTTTTTTTTTGGGGGGTTTTTTTTTTGGGTTTTGGGATATTCTTTGAAGTTTTTTTTATTTTTGTTAATTGGTTTTTTTTTGTTTTTTGGGGTTTGTTGTGGGGGGGCTTTGGGTGGTTTTTTGGGTTGGTAAAGGGGTTGTTGTTATTTTTTTTTAAATTTTTTTTTGGGGGTTTTTTTTTGTGTTGTTGGGGGATTTTTTTTTGTTTTTTGGGGTTGGGGGGAGGGGGTTTTTTGTTTTGGGGGTTTGGTTTTGATGGGGGGCTGTTGTTTGTTTTTTATTTGTGTTGAGGTGGTTTTTTTTTAGGGTTGGGGTGATGGGGGTTTTTTTTTGTGTGGTTTTTTGGGGGGGTTAGTTTTTTTATTTTTTGTGTATGGGGGTGTTTAATTTTTTTTTGGGTGGGGGGGTTTTCTTTTTATTTGTTTGTATTTTGTGTGTGGGGTGTTTTTTGTTTTTTGTGGTTGTTCTTTTTTTTTTTGTGAGGGTGTTTTTTGTGTTTGTTGTTTTTTTTGGTAAAAGGGGGTTTTTGTTTTTTTTTTTTTTGGGGTTTTGTAAGTTTTTGTTTTTTTTGGGGTTGGGGGGTTTTTTATTTGTTTTAGGGTTTGATGGGGTGTTTTTTTTCTTGTTTTGGGGGTTTTGGGGGGGGTTTTTTTTTTTTTGTGGTTTTTATATTTTTGGGTTTTTAAAATTTTTTGGGATGGTTTTTGATGATGGTGGCTGTTTTTATGTTTTTTTGGGGTGGTTTTTGGATGATGGGGGGTTTTGTTTTTTGTTTGTGATTTTTTGGGATATGGGCTTTTGTTATTTTGTTTGTGAGGTGTGATGAATGGTGGTTTTTTTTGTGTTTTTTTTGTGAGGGGGTTGTTTTTGTTTTTGTTTGGGTGGCGTTGTTAGTGGGATGGTTGTGTTGGTGATGTGGTTTTTTAAAAGTTGTTTGGAGGGTTGTGTGATGATGGTGTGTTGTTATTTTGTTGTGATGGGTGTGAGATTTTGGTTTGTATGTTGTTTGGGGTGGTTTGTTTTTGTTTGGTTGGGTTTTGGGGGAAGGGTTTTTATGGTTTTGTGATGAGGGGCGTTGTTAGTTGTTTTGAGGTTTTTGGTGATGATGGTGGCTGTTTTTTAAATTTGTTTGGATGGTTGTGTTGAGGGGGTGTTGTTTAGTTTTTGTGGGGTTGTGGAGATGGGGGCTGTTGTTTGTTTTTTTGTGAGGGTTTGTGTGATGAGGTGGCTGTTTTATGTTGTTTTGATGGTTGTTGATGAGGGTGGTGTTTTTTGTTGTTTTGTTTTTTGGTAGGGTGGCTGTTTTTTGTTGTTTTGATGGTTGTGGATGATGTGGTTTGTTTGTTGTTTGTGAGGTTGTGTGAGATTGGTGTTGTTATTTGTTTTGTGAGGTGTGTGATGGGGTTTTGGGTTTTTTATGTTGTTTGTGTGTTTTGTGATGAGGGGTTTTGTTTGTTGTTTGTGGGGTTGTGGGATTGGTGTTTTATTTTTTGTGAGGGTTTGTGGTGATTGGCTGTTTTAAGTTTTTTGTGTTGGTTGTGTGTGATGGGGCTGTTTTTTTGTTTTTTGGAGGGTTGTGTATGGGGTGGTGTTGTTATGTTGTTTTGATGGTTGTTTTGATGATGGTGTTTTGTTAGGGTTTTTGTTTGGGGGTGATGATGTGGCTGTTTTTGGGTTGTTTGTGTGGTTGTGTGTGATGGTGGCTGTTGTTTTTGTTTGTTGGTTTGTGTGAGGTGGTGTTGTTATGTTTTTGTGATGTTTGTGTGATGAGGTGGCGTTGTTTTGTTTTTTTGATTTTTGGGATGATGGTGGGTTGTTTTTTTTTTGAGGGTTGTGGATGTGGTGGCTGTTGTTAAAGTTGTTTGTGATGGTTGTGTGATGAGGGGGTTGTTATGGTTTGTGAGGTGTGTGAGATGGGGCTGTTGTTATGTTTTTGTGTTGTTTGTGAGTGGTGGCGTTGATGTTGTTTGTGATGTTGTTGGATGGTGGTGTTGTTATGTTTTTTTTTGAGGTTGTGTGATGTGGGGGCTGTTTTTTATTTGTTTGTGGGGGTTTTGTGATGTTGGGGGCTGTTGTTATTTTTTTAGGGGGGGTTGGTGATATGGTGGCGTTTTATTTTTGTTTGTGTGGTTGTTGAGTGGTGGCTTTTGTTATTTTGTTTGTAATGGTTGTTTGTTAGGGTTTTTGTTTTTTTAAGGGGGTTTTTTATGGTTTGTGATGATGGGGGTTGTTGTTAGTTGTTTGTAGGGGTTGTGTGAGATGGTGGTGTGTTAGTTGTTTGTGAGGGTTTGTGGTGAGGTGGCTGTTGTTATTTTGTTGGATGGTTGTGTGATGAGGGGGTGTGTTATTTTTTTGTGGGGTTGTTGAGAGGTGGCTGTTGTTTTTTTTTGTGAGGGTTTGTGTGTGATGGGGGTTTTGTTATTTTGTTTGGAGGTTGTGTGATGAGGGTGGCTTTTGTTATGTTGTAGGGTGGTGTTTTTATGGTGGTGTTGTTAGTTGTTTGTGGGGGTTTGGGGTTGATGGGGTTTTGTTAGTTGTTTTTGAGGTTGGTGAGATGGTGGGTTTTTATGTTTGTTTTATGGTTGGTGATGATGGGGGTGTTGTTAAGTTTTTGTGGGTTGTGTGTGAGGGGGTGTGTTATGTTTTTTGTAATGGTTGTGTGAGATGGTGGTTTTTTGTTATTTTGTTTGTGATGGTTTGGTGTGATGGTGGTGGGGGGTTTGTTGTTGTGAGGTTTTTGGATGATGGTGGCTGTTTTTAAATTGTTTGTGATTTTTTGTGTGAGTGGTGGCTTTTTTATGTTGTTTGTGATGGTTGTGTGTGAGGGGTGTTGTTAGTGTGAGGGTTGGTGTGGGTGGCTTTTGTTTTTTTTGGATGGTTTGTGTGGATGGGGTTGTTATTTTTATGTTGTTTGGGGGGGATGGTTTTTGTGGTGATGGTGGTGTTGTTATTTGTTTGAGGGTTGTGTGGGATGGTGGCTTTGTTATGTTGTTTTTGGGTTGTGTGTGAGGGTGGTGTTGTTAGTTGTTTGGAGGTTGGTGATGATGGTGGCTTTTGTTATTTTGTTTGTGTGGTTGTGTTGATGGTGGGTTTTTTTGTTGTTTGGGGAAGGTGTGTTTGGGTGGTTGTTGTTAGGGTTGTTTTTTGGGGTTGTGAGTGGGGGGGCTGTTGTTATGTTTTTTGTGAGGGTTTGTGTGATGAGGTGGTGTTTATTTTGTTTGTGATGGTTTGGGGTGTATGGGGGTGTTTTATTTTTGTTTGTGGGGTTTGTGATGATGGGGCGTTTTTATTTTTTTGTGAGGTTGTGGGTGTGTGGCGGTTGAAAAGTTGTTTGTGAGGTTGTTGTGAGGGGGCTGTTTTATTTTGTTTGTGAAGGTTTTGTGTGATGGTGGCGGTTTTTATGTTTTTTGTGATGGTTGTGTGGTGAGGTGGCTGTTGTTATGTTGTTGTGAGGGTTTGTGTGTGATGGGGGTTTTGGGTTTGTTGTTTGGTGGTTGTGTGTGATGGTGGTTTTGTTTGTTGTTTGGATGGTTGTGTGGATGGGGCTGTTGTTATTTTTTGTGATGGTTTGGGAGAGGGTGGCTGTTGTTATGTTTTTTGTGATGGTTTGGGGTGATGGGGCTTTTGTTTTTTGTTTGGAGGTTGGTGTGTGGGGGCGTTGTTATGTTGTTTGGTGGTTGGTAAATTGGGGCTGTTTTTTTTGTTTGTGAGGTTGGTGGGATGGTGGCGTTGTTATGTTGTTTGTGATTTTGTGTGTGGGGTGGCTGTTGTTATGTTGTTTGTGAGGTTTTTGTGGATGATGGTGGGTTTTTAGGGTTGTTTTGTGGTTGTGTGTGATGGGGGCTGTTGTTTTTTGTTTGTGTGGTTGTGATGATGGTGGTTTTTTAGTTTTTTGGGGTTGGTTGTGTGTGAGGGGTGTTGTTATTTTTTTTTTTGGAGGGTTTGTTGATGATGGTGGGTGTTATGTTGTTTGTGATGGTTGTGGATGATGGTGGCGTTTTTTTTTTTTTTGTGAGGGTTGTGTGTGAGGGTGGCGTTTTTATGTTGTTTGTGAGGGTTTTGTTTTGGGATGGGGCTGTTGTTATGTTGTTTGTGATGGTTGTGTGTGATGGTGGCTGTTGTTATTTTGTTTTTGATGGTTTGTGTGGGAGGGTGGCGTTGTTATGTTGTTTGTATGGTTTTTTGGGGTGATGGTGGTGTTGTTTGTTTTTGTGAGGTTGTGGGGTGTGGTGGCTGTTGTTATGTTGTTTGTGATGGTTGTGGGGTGATGGGGGGTTTTTTAAAGTTGTTTGTGAGGGTTTGGGTGATGGTGCTTTGTTAGTGTTTTTGGGTTGTGTGAGTGGGGGCTGTTGTTAGTTGTTTGTGAGGGTTTTGTGTGGATGGGGGTTTTGTTATTTGTTTGGATGGTTGTGGGGTGAGGGGGGCGTTGTTAGTTGTTTGTGGGGTTGTTGATTTTTGGTGGTTTTGGGTTAGTTGTTTGTGGGGTTGTGGGGTGAGGTGGCTTTTGTTAGTTTTTGTGTGGTTGTGGGGTGATGGGCTGTTGTTAGTTGTTTGTGGGGTTTTGTGTTATGGTGGTTTTGTTGGTTTTTTTAGGGTTGTTTGGGGTTTGGGTTTTTGTTTTTGGATGGTGGTTGGGGTTGTTATGTTTTTTGTGTGGTTGTGGGAGGTGGCTGTTTTTTGTTGTTTGTGATGGTTGTTGGGGTGTGGGGTGTTTTTAAAGTTTTTTGTGAGGGTTTGTGTGAGAGGTGGCTGTTTTTAAAGTTGTTTGTGATGGTTGTGTGTGTGGTGGCTGTTGTTATTTTGTTTGTTGGTTGGTTTGATGGGGGTGTTGTTATTTGTTTGTTTTGTGATGTGGTGGTGTTGAGTTGTTTTAATGGTTTTTTTTTAGGGGGTTGTGTTTTAAAGTTTTTTTTGAGGGGGTTGGATGTTTTGGGGCTTTTTTTGTTTAATGTTGTTTGGAGGTTTGGTATGATGGGGTTTGTTATTTTGTTTGTATGGTTGTGTATGATGGTGTGTTGTTTTTGTTTGTGAGGTTTGTATGATGGGGGCTTTGTTTTGTTGGGGGTTTGGTGTTGGGCGTTTTTAGTTGTTTGTGAGGTTTTTTTGGATGATGGTGGCTGTTGTTATGTTGTTTGTGAGGTTGTTTGTGGGTGGTTGTTGTTTTGTTGTTTGTGATGATGTTTTGGGGTTATTTTTTGTTTTTTTGTGGGTTTGTTGATGGTGGCTGTTTTAAATTTTTTGTTTTTGGGGGAGAGGGTGGCTGTTTTTATTTTGTTTTGTGGTTTGTGTGTGGTGGCTGTGTTAGTTGTTTGTGGGGTTGTGTGATGAGGTGGTGTTTTAGTTGTTTGTGAGGTTTGGTGATGATGGGTTTGGTTTTGGGGTTAGGGTTTTTTTTGTTTTGGTGGTTGTGGTTTAAATGGGGGGGTTTTTTGTTGTTTTAAGGGTTTGGGTTGGGGGTTTGTGTTTTTGTTTGGAAGTGGTGTTTTTTATTTTGTTTGTGAGGGTTGTGTGATGTGGTGGTGTGTTTTTTGTTTGGGGATGGGGTTTTTTGTTGGTGTGGTGGGGGGGTTTTTGGGTTGTTTTTTGTTGGTTGTGTGATGGGTGGCGTTTTTGTTGTTGGAGGGTTGTGTGTGAGGGGGTTTTGTTGGTTTTTGTTGGGTTGTGGAGGTTGTTTTTTGTTGTTTGGTGGGTTGTTGTTTGTTTTTTGGGTGTTTGAGTTGGTGTTTTTTTATTTTTTGTTGGGGTTTTGGTGTGAGGGTGGTGTTTTTTTGTTTTTTGGGGTTTTGTGTGATGGTGGCTGTTGTTATGTTGTTTGTGTGGTTGTGTGTGTGGGGGTTTGTTGTAAGTTGTTTGTAGGGTTTTTGGGTTTTTGAGGGGGATTTTTTGGCTGTTGTTATGTTGTTTGTGAGGTTTTTGGTGTTGAGGGTGTGTTGTTATTGTTGTGATGATGGGGGGGCTGTTGTTATGTGTTTGTGATGGTTGTGGGGGTGATGGGGCTGTTTTTAAATTTGTTTGTGGGGTTTGTGTGATGTGGGGTGTTGTTAAGTTGTTTGGAGGGTTGGTGATGATGGTGGGTTTTTTTGTTAGGGTTGTTTTTTTTTGTTGGTTTGTGTGGTGAGGGTGGCTTTTTGTTAAGTTGTTTGTGTTTTTGTGGATGATGGTGGCTGTTGTTAAGTTTTTTGTGTTTGTTGGGATGATGGGGCTGTTGTTATTTTTGTTTGTGGGGTTTTGGTGGTGGGTGGCTGTTGAAATGTTTTTTGGGGTTTTGGTTGGGGTGTTTTTTTTGGTGTTGTTGTGTTGTTGTTTGTGGGGTTTGTGTGAATGGGGGTGTTGTTATTTTGTTTGTGAGGTTGGGTAAAGGTGGTTTGGGTTTTTTGTTTTTTGTGATGGTTTGTGAGATGGTGGTGTTTTTGTTTTTGTGAGGTTGTGTGTGATGTGGCTTTTGGTATGTTGTTTGTGATTTTGGGTTTTGATGGGGGGTTTGTTTGTTTTTGTGTGGTTGTGTGATGATGGGGGTTTTTTTATTTTGTTTTTTTGATGTTGGTATGTGGTGGCTGTTGTTAGTTGTTTTGTGGTTGTGTTTTTGGGTGGGTTGTTTATTTGTTTGTGTGGTTGTGTGTGGGGGGGCGTTTTTTTTTTTTGGAGGGTTTGTGGAGGGGGTGGGTTTTTTGTTGTTTTGGGGGGTTGGGGGTGATGGGGGCCGTTGTTATGTTTTTGTGTGGTTTTTGTGTGGGGAAAGGGGCTGTTTTTATGTTTTTGTGAGGTTGTGGTGAGGTGGTGTTGTTATGTTGTTGTGGGTTGGTGGTTGGGGTGTTGTTAGTTTTTGTGTGGTTGTGTGTGTGGTGGGTTGTTTGTTTTTTTGTGAGGTTGTGTGGTGATGGTGGCTGTTTTTATGTTGTTTGTGGGTTGTGTGGATGGTGGCTGTTTTTATGTTTTTTTGGAGGGTTGTGGGGTAAGGTGGGCTGTTGTTATGTTGTTTTGATGGTTGTGATATGGTGGCTGTTTGTTTGTTGTTTGTGAGGGTTGTGTGTGTTTTGGGGTGTTGTTTTTTGTTTGGTGGGTTTTTGATGATGGTGGCTTTTGGGGTTTGTTTTTTGTGAGGGTTGTGTGATGTGGTGGTTTTGTTATGTTGTTTGTGTGGTTGTTGGATGGTGGGTTGTTATGTTTTGTGTGGTTGTTGATGATGGGGGGTTTGGGTATGTTTTTTGTGATGGTTGTGTGTAGGGTGGCTGTTGTTTTGTTTTTTTTGGATGGTTGTGTGTGATGGTGGGTTTGTTATTTGTTTGTGTGGTTGTGTGTGTGGTGGCGTTTTATGTTGTTTGTGATGGTTGGTGGGATGGGGCCGTTGTTATGTTGTTTGTGAGGGTGGGGTGTGGTGGCTTTGTTTGTTGTTTGTGATGGTTGTGTGTGATGGGGGTTGTTTGTTTTTGTGATGGTTGTGGGGTGTTGGTGGTTTTTTTTATTTTGTTTTGAGGGTTTGTGTGGAGGTGGCTGTTGTTATGTTGTTTTGTGATGGTTGTTGTGTGAGGTGGGTTTTTTTGTTGTTTTGAGGTTGGTGTGATGGTGGCTGTTGTTTTTTGTTTGGATGGTTGTGTGTGTGGGGGCCTTTTGTTATGTGTTTGTGATGGTTTTGGGTGTGATGGTGGCTGTTGTTATGTTTTTTGTGATGGTTGTGGGGGTGTTGGGGGTGTTGTTATGTTGTTTGTGAGGTTGTGTGTGATGGTGGTGTTGTTATGTTGTTTGTGATGGTTGGTGTGTTTGGGCGTTGTTATGTTTTTTGTGAGGGTTTTGTGTGGTGTGGGGGTGTTTTTTTGTTGTTTTGTGGATGGTTGTGGGGTTGATGGTGGCGTTGTTAGTTGTTTGTGAGGTTTGTGGGTGATGGTGGCTGTTGTTAAGTTGTTTGTGATGGTTTGTGGGGGGTGGCGTTTTTAAAGTTTTTTTGTGAGGGTGTGGTGAGGGTGGTGTTTTAATTTGTTTGTGTGGTTGTGTGTGATGGTGGCTTTTGTTAGTTTTTGTGGGTGTGGGGTGATGGGGCTGTTGTTAAGTTTTTTGTGTGGTTGTGTGAGTGGTGGCTGTTTTTTAAAGTTGTTTGTGAGGTTTGTGATGGTGGTGTTGTTAAGTTGTTTTGGGGTTGTGTTGATGGTGGTGTTGTTATGTTGTTTGAGGGTTTTGGTGTGATGGGGGTTTTGTTTTATTTTGTTTGTGTGGTTGTTTTTATGATGGGGTTTTGTTGTTTTTTGTTTGTGTGGTTGTGTGATGTGGTGGCTGTTTTATTTTGTTTGTGAGGGTTGTGTGATGAGGGTTTGGCGTTTTTTTTGTTTGTGGGGTTTTTTTTTTTTTTAAATTTTTTTTTTTAATTTTTTTTTTGTTTTTTTTGTTTGTGATGATGGTGGATGTTGTTATGTTGTTTTGTGGGTAGGGGTTTTGTTTGTTTTTTGTGTGGTTTTGTTGTTTGGTGGTGTTTTTAAAGTTTTTTGTGTTTGTTGGGGGATGATGGTGGCGTTTTTAAAGTTTTTGGATGGTTGTTTTGGGGAATGGTGGTTTTGTTTGTTGTTTTTGAGGGGTTGTGTGAGAGGTGGCTATTTTTTTGTTTTTTTGTGATGAGGGTGGCTTTTGTTATGTTGTTTGTGTTGGTTTTTGTGATGATGGTGGCTTTTTGTTATGTTTTTTGTGACGGTTGTGTGATGTGGTGGTTTTTGTTTCGTTGTTTGTGATGAGGGTGGCTTTTGTTTTTTTTTGTGATGGTTGTGTGAGATGGTGGCTGTTGTATGTTTTTTTGTGAGATGGGGGGGGTTTTATTTTGTTGGGTGAGGTTGTGTGGTGAGGTGGGTTGTTAAGTTTTTGTGGGGTTGTTTTGAGGTGGCGTTGTTAAGTTGTTTGTGATGGTTGTGTTTATGGTGGTGTTGTTATGTTGTTTGGATGGGGTGGCTTTTGTTATTTTGCTTGTGATGGTTGTGTGGTGATGGTGGCTGTTTTTAAATTTTTTTGTGGGGTTTTGTGTGATGATGGCGGCTGTTTTAAATTTGTTTGTGATGGTTTGTGTATGGTGGCTGTTGTTATTTGTTTGTGAGGTTGTGGGTGAGGTGGTTTGTTAAGTTGTTTGGGGGGTTTGTGATGTTTGGCGTTGTTAAGTTGTTTGTGATGGTTGGTGAGTGGGGCTTTTTTTAAGTTGTTTGTGGGGGTTTGTATGATGGGGGTGTTGTTATGTTGTTTGTGTGGTTGGGTGATGGGTGGTTGTTGTTATGTTGTTGGAGGTTTGTGTGATGGTGGCTGTTGTTATGTTTTTTTTGGGGGTTTGTGTGTGATGGTGGTGTTGTTAGTTGTTTGGAGGGTTTGGTGATGGGGGCTTTTGTTTGTTTTTTGTTCGGTTGTGTGATGATGGTGGTTTGTTTTTATTTTGTTTATGATGATGGTGGCTGTTGTTATTTTTTTTTGGGGGGGTGGTTGTGTGATGATGGGGTTGTTGTTTTTTGTTTGTGTGATGGTGGCTGTTTTTATGTTGTTTGTAAAGGGTTGTGTATGATGGTGGTGTTGTTATGGTTTGTGATGTGGGGGCGTTGTTATGTTGTTTGTGATGGTTGTGTGGTGATGGGGGCTGTTGTTAGTTGTTTGTGATGGTTGCTGAATGGGGGTTGTTGTTATTTTTTTGTGATGGTTGTGTGATGATAGTGGCTTTGTTTGTTGTTTGTGTGGTTGTGGATGATGGGGGGCTGTTGTTTGTTGTTTGGATGGTTTGTGGGGGGTGGTGGCCGCTGTTTTTGTTGTTTGGTGGTTGTGTGATGTGGGGCTGTTGTTAGTTGTTTTGTGGTTTGTGTTGATGGGGCTGTTGTTATGGTTTTGTGGGGTTTTGGTGGATGTGGTGGCGTTGTTAAGTTGTTTGTGAGGTTGTGTGATGATGGTGGCTTTGTTTTTTTTTTGGGATGAAGGTCGTTTTATGTTTTTTGTGATGGTTTGTGTGTGAGGGGCGTTTTTAAATTTGTTGTGGGGGTTGTGTGATGTGGTGGCGTTGTTAAGTTGTTGGATGGATGTGTGATGTGGGGCTGTTGTTATGTTTTTTGTGATGGTTGGTGTTGATGGTGGCTTTTTGTTTGTTTTGTGATGGTTGTTGATGAGGTGGCTTTTGTTATGTTGTTTGTGATTTTGTGTGATGTGGTGGCTGTTGTTAAGTTGTTTGTGGGTTGGTGATGATGTTGGGCTGTTGTTATGTTGTTTGGATGGGTGTGTGATAGGGTTTGTTTTTTTTTGTGAGGGTTTTGTGTGTGGTGGTGTTTTTTATGTTGTTTGTGATAGTTGTGGGGTGATGGTGTTGTTGTTTGTTGTTTGTGGGTTGTGTGATGATGGGGTTGTTGTTATTTTTGTGAGGGTTGTTTGATGATGGGGCTGTTTTTAAAGTTTTTTGTGTGGTTGTTTATGTGGGGGTTTGTTGTTATGTTGTTTGTGTGGTTGTGTGATGTGGTGTTGTTGTTTGTTTTTTGTAAAATTGGTTGTGTGGATAGGCTGTTTTTATTTTGTTTGGGTGGTTGTGTGGGTGGGGCTTTTTAAAAATTGGTGATGGTTGTGTGTGTAGGGCTTGTTGTATTGTTTTGAGGGTTGTGTGTGAGGGTTTTCTGTTGTTTGTTGTTTTGGGTTGTGTGATGTGGTGGCGTTGTTTGTTGTTTGGGTGGTTGTGTGATGATGGTGGCGTTGTTATTTTGTTTGTGAGGTTGGGTGATGGGGGCTGTTTTGTTGTTTTGATGGTTGGGTGAGTGGTGGCTGTTTTTAATTTGTTTGGAGGGTTTTGTGGATGAGGGTGGCTTTTTGTTTTTGTTGTTTTTGATGGTTTTGTGTGATGTTTGGGGCGTTGTTATGTTGTTTGTGATGGTTGTGTGATGACGGGGGCTTTTTGTTATGTTTTGTTGGATTTTTGTGGATGATGGTGGTGTTGTTATTTTGTTTGTGTGGTTGTGTGTGTGGTGGCGTTTTATGTTGTTTGTGATGGTTGTGTGATGATGGTGGCTGTTTTTATGTTGTTTGTGAGGTTGTGTGTGATGGGGTGTTGTTATTTGTTGTGATGGTTGTGTGATGATTTTCTGTTTTTTGTTGTTTTGTGGGTTGTGTGATGATGGTGGCTGTTGTTATGTTGTTTGTGAGGGTTTGTGATGTAGGGGCTGTTTTATGTTTTTTGGATGATGGGGGTGTTGTTATTTTTGTTTTGGTGGTTGTGTGTGATGGGGGCTGTTGTTATGTTGTTGTAAAGGGTTGTGTGATGGGTGGCTGTTGTTATGTTGTTTGTGATGATGGTGGTGTTGTTATGTTTTTTGTGATGGTTGTTTTGATGATGGGGGTTTGTTATGTTGTTTGTGTGATGGTGGTTGTTTTTAGTTGTTTGTGAGGGTTGGTGATGAGGGTGGCGTTGTTATTGTTTGTGAGGTTGTGTGTGATGGTGGGTTGTTAAGTTGTTTGTGTGGTTGTGTGATGCGGGGCGTTTTTATTTTTTGTGAGGTTGTGTGAGATGGTGGCTGTTGTTAGTTGTTTGTGATGGTTGTTGGATGATGGGGGCTGTTGTTATGTTGTTTGTGAGGGTTGTGTGGTGATGGTGGCTGTTTTTGGGGTTTGTGGGGGTTGTGTGATGATGGTGGCTTGTTATGTTGTTTGGGGAGGTTTGTGATGGGGGGTGTTTGTTATGTTGTTTGTGATGGTTGTGTGATTGGGGGCTGTTGTTAAGTTGTTTTGTGGTTGTGGGGAAATGGTGGCTGTTGTTATTTTTTTTGTTGGTTGTGTGTGATGGTGGTTGTTGTTATTTGTTGTGGGTTGTGTGATGATGGGGGTTTGTTTTTTATTTTTGTTTTGAGGGTTGTGTGTGATGGTGGCTTTTTTGTTTTTTGTTTTTTGGGGTTTGTGTGTGATGGGGTGTTTTTATTTTGTTTGGAGGGTTGTGTGAGATGGGGGCTGGTTTATTTTGGGGTTGTGTGATGATGGTGGTGTTGAATGTTTTTTGTGAGGTTGTGTGAGATGGGGCTTTTTGTTATGTTGTTTGTGAGGGGTTGTGGATATGGTGGCGGTTTTTTTGTTGTAGGGTTTGTGTGAGAGGGGCTGTTGTTAAGTTGTTGTGATGGTTGGTGGTGTGGTGGCTGTTTTATGTTTTTGTGATGGGTTGTGGGTGAGGTGGCTGTTGTTTTTTTGTTTGTGATGGTTGTGATGAGGTGGCTTTTGTTAAGTTGTTTGGAGGGTTTGTGTGTGAGGGGGCTGTTGTTATGTTTTTTTGTGGGGTTGTGGGGTGAAGGGGCTGTTTTTATGTTTTTTTGTGATGGTTGTGTGATGATGGTGGTGTTTTATTTTGTTTTGTGGTTGTGTGGTAGGTGGGTTGTTATGTTTTTGGATGGTGTGTGAGAGGTGGGCTGTTGTTATGTTGTTTGTGATTTTTTGGTGATGGGGGCGTGTTATGTTTTTTGTGATTTGTGTGGTGTGGTGGCTGTTGTTATGTTGTTGTGATGGTTTGTTTGGGTGGGTTTGGGGTTTGTGGGGGGTTGGGATGATGGGGGGTTTTTGTTTGTGATGGTTGTTATGTGGGGGGTTTTTGTTTGTTGTTTGGTTGGTTGTGGGAGGTGGTGGGTTTTTTTTTGGATTTTTTGGGGGGTGTTGGGGCTTTTGTTAGTTTTTTGTGTGGTTTTTTGGAGATAGTGGCTCTTGTTATTTTGTTTGTATGAGGGGGTGTTGTTAGTTTTTGTGAGGATGGTGGTGTTTTTATGTTGTGGGGGTTTTTTGGTGATGGGGCTTTTATGTTGTTTGGAGGTTGTGTGTGATGGTGGCTGTTTTAAGTTTTTTTGTGATGGTTGTGTGATGATGGGGGCTTTTTGTTTTTTTTTGTTTGTGGGGTTTTTGTGTGGTGTGGGGGGTGTTTTAAGTTGTTTGGGGTGGTTGTGTGATGTGGTGGTTTTTTTATTTTTTTTGTGGTGGGTGTGATGATGGTGGCTTTTGTTATGTTGTTTGGATGGTTGTTGATGTGGTGGCTGTTGTTATGTTGTGATGGTTGTGGAGTGGTGGCTGTTTTTATTTTTGTGATGGTTGGTGAGAGGTGGCTGTTGTTATGTGTGTGGTTGTGTGATGGGGTGGCTGTTTTATTTGTGATGTTGGTGATGATGGTGGCTGTTTTTAACCACCTTGTTCAGTGTTAGTAGTCTTTCAACTACCACACTGTCTCTCCTCTTCTCTCTCCTTCTTTTCCTCTTTTTCTCTCTCCTCTCTCTCCTCTCTCTTCTCTCTCTCCTCTCCTCTCTCTCTCTCTCTCTCGCCGCTCGTCGGTAACATAAAAAGAGTTAAGTTTACATTTATAATTACAATGTGTTGTTATTTGGTTGACGGTTGTCATTAATTATATCTCAGGGTGGTTATTAGGTTTTTATCACTATGCTCTTGAGTGGCGAGTTCCTGTTCATGACGTACTGAGCGGGGGGATTTGGGGTGATAGGAAAATTAAACTAAAAGTTTTCCGTTACCCGGGTTATACGCTCTTCGGTGGCCCCTTCTTTGTTTTGGGCCCAAATATGCTCTCTGAGTGGACCTTGGCTTTTTGTCATTACCTCTTTACAAGTGTTTTCTTTTTGGGTCACAATATAGTCGCTGAGGGGTTTTGGGTTTGTCGGTCGATGTGCTTTTTGAGGGGCCCTTTTGTTTTGCTTGGTTAATAGTTTTTGAGTGGACTTCTTTAAACCCTGATTAATATGTTTCCTGTGGCCCTGTATTAGGCTCGTCGTTAGCCCCTTGATTTCGATGTGTTCGTCTCATGCTCTCTAAGTGTTGATGCGTTTATCTCATTATGCTTGCTGAGTGATGTGTCCATCTCGTTATGCTTGCTGAGTGATGCGTCCATCTCATTATGCTCGCTGAGTGATGTGTCCACCTCATTATGCTTGCTGAGTGATGTGTCCATCTCATTATGCTCGCTGAGTGATGTGTCCATCTCATTATGCTCGCTGAGTGATGTGTCCATCTCATTATGCTCGCTGATTGATGTGTCCATCTCATTATGCTCGCTGAGTGATGTGTCCATCTCATTATGCTCGCTGAGTGATGTGTCCATCTCATTATGCTCGCTGAGTGATGTGTCCATCTCATTATGCTTGCTGAGTGATGTGTCCATCTCATTATGCTCGCTGAGTGATGTGTCCATCTCATTATGCTTGCTGAGTGATGTGTCCATCTCATTATGCTCGCTGAATGATGTGTCCATCTCATTATGCTTCCTGAGTGATGTATCCATCTCATTTTGCTCGCTGACTATTGATGAGTCCATGTCATGTTCTCTGAATATTGGTGTGTTCATCTTGTTATTATGCTCTCTGAGTGTTGTGTTCATCTTGTCATTATGCCCTCTGAGTGTTAACGTGTCCATCTCATTATGCTCTCTGAGTGCTGTTCATATATCATTGTGCTCTCTGAGTGTTGTCTTCATATATCATTATGCTCTCTGAGTGTTGTATTCATCTTGTCATTATCCTCTCTGAGTGTTAACGTGTCCATCTCAATATGCTCTCTGAGTGGGCGAGTTTGACCTAACTTTCAACATTGTTAACCAAACATTAGTTAACTAAATCACCATTAACACATCTGTTCAATATTTCTCTCTCATTTAATCAACTCAAAAAAAAAAAAGCAAATAATTTTTAAAAATTAGCGCAAAAGTATCGTAAAAATAACTTTCTGACGTAATAATTGTGAAGATGAGAGATTATTCTGGGATTACCGGCCTCACTTTCATGGAAAACCATGAACATTGTACCAACTTTAGTCGCTGTGGTTCATGATGGAACAAATTCCAACACAGTGGAACACAATTTATTTATTTATTTATTTATTAACAATTTGAGCACACATACAGAGGTACAAAAAAATACAGATAAGAGCAGCATGCCAAAGCCACTTATACTATGCATAGCATTACGGGCTGGCTTAAAATTAACTTAAGATGAACTAAGCAATGATGAAATCAGTGATAAAACATTATTGTAAACAGATAACTATAAAGCACAAGTGAGTATTACAAAGACAGGTCATATGGTTGTATGCATTGTTGTACATTCAGTCGTATTGAGTATTCTGTTAGGTAGTGTATCTAAAAAATAATAAAGTTAGATTGGGTTTTAGGTTTAACATTTATGTGATATAATTGTGAGAAACATTTAAGATATACAATTTATAAGGTTCAGTTATTCAGTATTTATTTGGTTTTGGGTGAGCAAGTGATCTTTGAGAAGAGACTTGAATTTATAAACAGGTAGTGTTTCTTTTATATTTACAGGTAATGAATTCCAGATTTTAGGGTCTTTTATGTGCATTGAGTTTTTGCTTAGTGTGAGATGGACACGAGGAACATCAAAGAGTGATCTGTGCCTTGTGTTATGATCATGTGTTCTGTTGAGGTTGGCAAGGAGATGTTTGAGGGGAGGGTTTATATCAGAGTTAAGTGTTCTATGTATGTAATAAGTGCAATAATAAGTAAGGATGTTTTGTATGGTGAGTAGGTTGAGTGTTTTGAT
>NC_069490.1:139629-161221 GCF_026875155.1 Cherax quadricarinatus | reverse complement strand
GCAACACCTGTATCATATAGCTGTATTGTGTGTCAGAAACCCACCTGTATCATACAGCTGTATTGTGTGTCAGAAACACCTGTATCATACAGCTGTATTGTGTGTCAGAAACACCTGTATCATACAGCTGTATTGTGTGTCAGCAACACCTGTTATCATACAGCTGTATTGTGTGTCAGCAACACCTGTATCATACAGCTGTATTGTGTGTCAGAAACACCTGTATCATACAGCTGTATTGTGTGTCAGAAACACCTGTATCATACAGCTGTATTGTGTGTCAGAAAACACCTGTATCATACAGCTGTATTGTGTGTCAGCAACACCTGTATCATACAGCTGTATTGTGTGTCAGCAACACCTGTATCATACAGCTGTATTGTGTGTCAGAAACACCTGTATCATACAGCTGTATTGTGTGTCAGCAACACCTGTATCATACAGCTGTATTGTGTGTCAGCAACACCTGTATCATACAGCTGTATTGTGTGTCAGAAACACCTGTATCATACAGCTGTATTGTGTGTCAGAAACACCTGTATCATACAGCTGTATTGTGAGTCAGAAACACCTGTATCATACAGCTGTATTGTGTGTCAGAAACACCTGTATCATACAGCTGTATTGTGTGTCAGAAACACCTGTATCATACAGCTGTATTGTGTGTCAGAAACACCTGTATCATACAGCTGTGTTGTGTGTCAGAAACACCTGTATCATACAGCTGTATTGTGTGTCAGAAACACCTGTATCATACAGCTGTATTGTGTGTCAGAAACACCTGTATCATACAGCTGTATTGTGAGTCAGAAACACCTGTATCATACAGCTGTATTGTGTGTCAGAAACACCTGTATCATACAGCTGTATTGTGTGTCAGAAACACCTGTATCATACAGCTGTATTGTGTGTCAGAAACACCTGTATCATACAGCTGTATTGTGTGTCAGAAACACCTGTATCATACAGCTGTATTGTGTGTCAGAAACACCTGTATCATACAGCTGTATTGTGTGTCAGAAACACCTGTATCATACAGCTGTATTGTGTCTGTCTTAGATGTTTTTGAGACCCAAATTTTCTTTAAAGCGCTAAAAATTTCCCTAAAAAAAGCTGAAATTTCCCTAAAAAGGCAAAAATTTCCATAAAAAACAAAATTTCCCTAAAAAAATCCCTAAAAAAACATAAAAATTTCCCTAAAAATCATGAAACGTTCTTAGGACGTCTGAAACGTTCCTGAGACTCCTGGAACGTTTCTGAGACGCCTGGAACGTTCCTGAGACTCCTGGAACGTTCCTGAGACGCTGAAACGTTCTTGAGACGCTTGGAACGTTTCTGAGACGCCTGGAACGTTCCTGAGACGCCTGGAACGTTCTTGAGACGCCTGGAACGTTCCTGAGACGCCTGGAACGTTCCTGAGACGCCTAGAACGTTTCTGACACGTCTGGAACGTTCCTGAGACGCATGGAACGTTCCTGAGAGCCATGGAACGTTTCTGAGACGCCTGGAGCGTTCCTGAGACCGATGGAACGTTTCTGAGACGCCTGGAACGTTCCTGAGACGCTTGGAACGTTTCTGGGACCCATGGAACGTTCCTGAGACGCCTGGAACGGTCCTGAGACGCCTGGAACGTTCCTGAGACGCCTGGAACGTTCCTGAGACGCCTGGAACGTTCCTGAGACCCATGGAACGTTCCTGAGACGCATGGAACGTTCCTGAGACGCATGGAACGTTCCTGAGACCCATGGAACGTTCCTGAGATGCCTGGAACGTTCCTGAGACGCCTGGAACGTTCCTGAGACGCCTGGAACGTTCCTGAGACGCCTGGAACGTTCCTGAGACGCCTGGAACGTTCCTGAGACGCCTGGAACGTTTCTGAGACGCCTGGAACGTTCCTGAGACGCCTGGAACGTTCCTGAGACGCCTGGAACGTTCCTGAGACCCATGAAACTCAGAACATATGCGGAAATATCTCGGGAAATTGCGATGAAACAGATGTTGAATAACTTGAAATGGCCGTCAAGCCTTTGTGGTGAAGGGGCCTTTGTGTTGGAGAGACCTTTGTCGACCATTGAAGGTAGAGAGGAAGTGGAGGAGAGAGAAGTGGGAGAGGGGATTAGGGACAGAGAGTAGGGGAAGAAGAGAGGGGAGAGGGGATAGAGAGGGAATGGGGAGAAACGGGAGGGAGAGATGAGGAAGGAAGGGAAGAGGGAAGAAGGGTAAGAAGGAGGAGGAAGGAGGGGGGAAGGGTTTTTACGTCTTCAAGACAAGCTAAACATTGCTACCTTGGTTCTCTATGTATTTGTTAGGTGCTCTTGAGACACTCCTGAAGATGCTGATGTGAAACATTGTTATCACTAGTGTCTTCCTATTTTTTTCTTATTATTATTATTTTTAGTAATAGTACTAGAAGTAGCAGCAGCAGCAGCAGCAGCAGTAGTAGTAGTAGTAGTAGTAGTAGTAGTAGTAGTAGTAGTAGTAGTAGTAGTAGTAGTAGTAGTAGTAGTAGTAGTAGTAGTAGCAGTAGTAGTATTAGTAGTAGTAGTAGTAGTAGTAATTTTTCTTAGCTTCTAAGTAAGTAGTCATTTACGAGTACACCTCAAGTGTGTGTGTGTGTGTGTGTGTGTGTGTGTGTATGTGTGTGTGTTCTTTATTTCTGCCTAAAAGCCGAGCTACAACAATGCTGTTGGCGTTATTAAGTCTTAGAAGAAATCTTCCAGGATTGCGAAAATTGCGGATTTTTTTCCAAGACTTCTGAAGATACTGTCTGGGAAAAGTTGCAGTCGCAGCTGGCTGAAACGTTGCTAGCCGGCTAGAAGGTCGTAATATTCCAGTTCCAGATAAAAATCCAGTCAGCGTGGATGTTCCAGAACTACAGCAAGGAGTTTCAGGCCTGAAGAAGCAATTCTGGCTGGAAAGAAATGTTCCAGTTGAGTGGAACAGAACAAGTGTAGAGAGAATATCACAGACACCAGAGTCCTTCCAGACTTACTGTTACATTCCACACCACAGACACAAGAGTCCCTCCAGACTGACTGTTACATTCCACACCACAGACACCAGAGTCCCTCCAGACTTACTGTTACATTCCACACCACAGACACAAGAGTCCCTCCAGACTTACTGTTACATTCCACACCACAGACACAAGAGTCCCTCCAGACTGACTGTTACATTCCACACAACAGACACCAGAGTCCTTCCAGACTGACTGTTACATTCCACTCCACAGACACCAGAGTCCCTCCAGACTGACTGTTACATTCCACACCACAGACATCAGAGTCCTTCCAGACTGACTGTTACATTCCACACCACAGACATCAGAGTCCCTCCAGACTGACTGATACATTACACACCGCAGACACCAGAGTCCCTCCAGACTGACTGTTACATTCCACACCACAGACACCAGAGTCCCTCCAGACTGACTGTTACATTCCACACCACAGACACCAGAGTCCTTCCAGACTGACTGTTACATTCCACACCACAGACATCAGAGTCCCTCCAGACTGACTGTTACATTCCACACCACAGACACCAGAGTCCCTCCAGACTGGTTGCAGAGTGAAGTGAAGGTTGCAGAGTGGAGTGCAGATTGCAGAGCGGCGTGCAGGTTGCAGAGCGGAGTGCAGGTTGCAGAGTGGAGTGCAGGTTGCAGAGTGGAGTGCAGGTTGCAGAGCGGAGTGCAGGTTGCAGTGTGGAGCGCAGGTTGTAGAGTGGAGTGCAGGTTGCAGAGTGGAGCGCAGGTTGTAGAGTGGAGTGCAGGTTGCAGAGTGGAGCGCAGGTTGTAGAGTGGAGTGCAGGTTGCAGAGTGCAGGTTGCATAACTTATGGAAGTTTGGCAACAGGAAGAACATTGTATAACATTCAACTTACTGGAGAAAGCATTTCACAAGGAAGGAACCATTCCAGAATATAGCAAAACCATTCCAGACTTTAGGAGCCATTCCAGTTTTACATTCCAGGCGATACAAGTGAATTCTCTTTGTTTATACCACATTGGAAAAAATCCACTGTGAATATATATATATATATATATATATATATATATATATATATATATATATATATATATATATAATATATATATATATATATATATATATATATATTATATTTGTATATATATGAGAGAGAGAGATAGAGAGAGAGACAGAGTTGTATTTCTTTAATATTTCCCTAAGCTCTAAATCAGTGAACATCATTTAGAGCAACGAGTGTGCATGGAGACTCGATCGTCCGTATACAAATCGTGGCCTCGTCTCTGATCATCCAAGCTGTTTGTGCTGGCTTCTGCAAGGTGTTACTGTAGCAGCACACTCAACCCCCCTGGGCGTTCACCCTAAAAAAAAAACAGGTGCTACGTTTAAACTGAAACGGAGAGGGGAAGGAGAAGACGGGAAATTTAGGGGAGAGGGAGAAGGGGTGAGAAGGAGGAGAGGGAGAGAGGGTGAGAAAACCAAGGGGAAGGGGAATTATTCCCCTCACGTTGTTGCTGAGGCAAGATTGGACTCAAAACTTTTAAGCTGGTTTAATTGTCAGGTCTCGTGGGAGGTTGAGGGACGAGGGAGGAACAGAAAAACCTGTTGAACTTAACGGTAGTGTAACGCTACTGTTGCCAACTGTTCTGTTCTTGTTTACAAAAGAATGTGTCTGGTACCAGTACACACACACATACTTACATATATATATATAATATATATATATATATATATATATATATATATATATAATATATATATATATATATATATATATATATATATATATATATATATATATATATATATATATATATATATATATATATATATTTATGTATGTATATGCAGAGGAGGAGGTGTAGAGTTACTAAAAGTATTATTGAGATGACTGAGGAGGGGTTATTGGATTGGTTTGGTCATTTAGAGAGAATGGAGCAAAACACGATGACTTGGAGTGTATTTAGATCTATAGTGGAGTGGAGGAGGGGTAGGGGTCGCCCTGGGAAAGGATGGAGAGAGGGGTTAAATGAGGTTTTGTGTGCAAGGGGCTTGGACATGGAGCAGGTATGTGTAAGCGTGTTAGATAGGAGTGAATGGAGTCCAATGTTTTTGGGACTTGACGAGCTGTCGGAGTGCGAGCATGGTAATATTTTGGAAAGGGATTCAGGGAAACCGGTTAGCCGGATTTCAGTCCTGGAGGTGGGAAGTACAGTGCCTGCACTCTGAAGGTGGGGTGGAGGTGGGAAGTACAGTGCCTGCACTCTGAAGGTGGGGTGGAGGTGGGAAGTACAGTGCCTGCACTCTGAAGGTGGGGTGGAGGTGGGAAGTACAGTGCCTGCACTCTGAAGGTGGGGTGGAGGTGGGAAGTACAGTGCCTGCACTCTGAAGGTGGGGTGGAGGTGGGAAGTACAGTGCCTGCACTCTGAAGGTGGGGTGGAGGTGGGAAGTACAGTGCCTGCACTCTGAAGGTGGGGTGGAGGTGGGAAGTACAGTGCCTGCACTCTGAAGGTGGGGTGGAGGTGGGAAGTACAGTGCCTGCACTCTGAAGGTGGGGTGGAGGTGGGAAGTACAGTGCCTGCACTCTGAAGGTGGGGTGGAGGTGGGAAGTACAGTGCCTGCACTCTGAAGGTGGGGTGGAGGTGGGAAGTACAGTGCCTGCACTCTGAAGGGATAGTGTGAAGAAGTGAAGTTCTCATTTCTAGGTCACCTGGGGAGGCAGTAGGAACTACCAGGGGGCCGGGCCCCGGGAAGATAGGCCCGGGAAAATGTCGGGGAAGGATGCCACTACGGGATGCCACCTGGCCAACCACCTGGCCCAAGGATGCAACCTGCTCCCAGATGCCCCTGGCCCCGGAACGCCACCTGCTCCAGGTCCCCCTGGCCCAGGATGACACCTGTCCCCAGGCACCTGGCCCCAGGATGCAACCGGGCTCCAGGATGCCACCTGGCCCCTAGGAAGCCACCTGGCCCCAGGATGCCACCTGGCCCCAGGATGCCACCTGGCCCAGCAAGCCCACCACGCATATGGGGTTACGGCACCTCCCCAGGATTGCTACCCATGCTGGCCTCCCAAAACTGCCCCGGGTAAACCAACCTTGGACTACAAAGGGATAAACCTTGTAAAGCGATTGACACCTGCTCTACCAGAGTGCAACATGACGACACAGCCATGCAAAGGGAAACAGGTTGCCCACACAGCCTATGCAAGGGAAACATGACTTGCACAGCTCCAGGGGAACATGACTTGACACAGCCTATGCAGAGGAGCCAGCTTGGACCCAGCTCTATGCAGAGGGAAACATGACTTACACAGTTTATGCAAGGGTAAACATGACTTGACACAGCTCTAATGCAGAGGGATATGACTTGACCAGCTCTATGCAGAGGGAAACATGCTTGACACAGCTCTAGCAGAGGAAATAGACTTGACACACCCTTTGCAGAGGGAAACATGACTGACCAGCTCTATGCAAGGAAGCATGATGACACAGCTCTTGCAGAGGGAACATGACTTGACACAGCTCTATGCAGAGGGAAACATGACTTGACACAGCTCTATGCAGAGGGAACATGACTTGACACAGCTCTATGCAGAGGGAAACATGACTTGACACAGCTCTATGCAAAAGGGAAACATGTCTTGACACAGCTCTATGCAGAGGAAATATGACTTGACACAGCTCTATGCAGAGGAAACATGACTTGACACAGCTCTATGCAAGGGAAAATGACTTGACACAGCTCTATGCAGAGGGAAACATGACTTGACACAGCTCTATGCAGAGGGAAAGCATGACTTGACACAGCTCTATGCAGAGGAAACATGACTTGACACAGCTCTATGCAGAGGGAAATATGACTTGACACAGCTCTATGCAGAGGGAAACATGACTTGACACAGCTCTATGCAGAGGGAAATATGACTTGACACAGCTCTATGCAGAGGGAAACATGACTTGACACAGCTCTATGCAGAGGGAAACATGACTTGACAAAGCTCTATGCAGAGGGAAACATGACTTGACACAGCTCTATGCAGAGGGAAACATGACTTGACACAGCTCTATGCAGAGGGAAGCATGACTGACACAGCTCTATGCAGAGGAAAACATGACTTGACACAGCTCTATGCAGAGGGAAACATGACTTGACACAGCTCTATGCAGAGGGAAACATGACTTGACACAGCTCTATGCAGAGGGAAACATGACTTGACACAGCTCTATGCAGAGGGAAGCATGACTTGACACAGCTCTATGCAGAGGAAACATGACTTGACACAGCTCTATGCAGAGGGAAACATGACTTGACACAGCTCTATGCAGAGGGAAGCATGACTTGACACAGCTCTATGCAGAGGAAACATGACTTGACACAGCTCTATGCAGAGGGAAACATGACTTGACAAAGCTCTATGCAGAGGGAAAACATGACTTGACACAGCTCTATGCAGAGGGAAACATGACTTGACACAGCTCTATGCAGAGGGAAATATGACTTGACACAGCTCTATGCAGAGGGAAACATGACTTGACACAGCTCTATGCAGAGGGAAACATGACTTGACACAGCTCTATGCAGAGGGAAGCATGACTTGACACAGCTCTATGCAGAGGGAAACATGACTTGACACAGCTCTATGCAGAGGGAAACATGACTTGACAAAGCTCTATGCAGAGGGAAACATGACTTGACACAGCTCTATGCAGAGGGAAACATGACTTGACACAGCTCTATGCAGAGGGAAATATGACTTGACACAGCTCTATGCAGAGGGAAACATGACTTGACACAGCTCTATGCAGAGGGAAACATGACTTGACACAGCTCTATGCAGAGGGAAGCATGACTTGACACAGCTCTATGCAGAGGGAAACATGACTTGACACAGCTCTATGCAGAGGAAGCATGACTTGACACAGCTCTATGCAGAGGGAAACATGACTTGACACAGCTCTATGCAGAGGGAAACATGACTTGACACAGCTCTATGCAGAGGGAAACATGACTTGACACAGCTCTATGCAGAGGGAAATATGACTTGACACAGCTCTATGCAGAGGGAAACATGACTTGACACAGCTCTATGCGAGGGAAACATGACTTGACACAGCTCTATGCAGAGGGAAGCATGACTTGACACAGCTCTATGCAGAGGGAAACATGACTTGACACAGCTCTATGCAGAGGGAAACATTACTTGACACAGCTCTATGCAGAGGGAAACATGGTTTGACACAGCTCTATGCAGAGGGAAACATTACTTGACACAGCTCTATGCAGAGGGAGACATGACTTGACACAGCTCTATGTAGAGGGAAACATGACTTGACACAGCTCTATGCAGAGGGAAATATGACTTGACACAGCTCTATGCAGAGGGAAACATGACTTGACACAGCTCTATGCAGAGGGAAGCATGACTTGACACAGCTCTATGCAGAGGGAAGCATGACTTGACACAGCTCTATGCAGAGGGAAGCATGACTTGACACAGCTCTATGCAGAGGGAAGCATGACTTGAAAACAGCTCTATTTAGAGGGAAACATGACTTGACACAGCTCTATGCAGAGGGAAAAATGACTTGACACAGCTCTATGCAGAGGGAAACATGACTTGACACAGCTCTATGCAGAGGGAAGCATGACTTGACACAGCTCTATGCAGAGGGAAGCATGACTTGACATAGCTCTATGCAGAGGGAAACATGACTTGCCAAGGCTCTACACAAAGCTCTACAAGGAAGAAAGGATAGATCACTTATGCACGTAACCTTTGTGCCTTGAACGTTCTCTTGCATGATCAGAACGTCTGGGAATTGTGACGTTCTCTCTATATTTAACATTTGTCAGGACACCTGACAGGAGGTTAGATAGGCAAGACGCTAGACAGACAGAACGCTAGACAGACAGGATGCCTGACAGGCATAACTCAAGACAATCAGAAATCTAGACAGGACACCAGACAGGATGCTAGACAGGCCACCAGACAGGATGCTAGACAGGACACCAGACAGGATGTTAGACAGAACACCAGACAGGATGCTAGACAGGACACCAGACAGGATGCTAGACAGGCCACCAGACAGGATGCTAGACAGGACACCAGACAGGATGCTAGACAGGACACCAGACAGGATGCTAGACAAGACACCAGACAGGATGCTAGACAGGACACCAGACAGGATGCTAGACAGGCCACCAGACAGGATGCTAGACAGGACACCAGACAGGATGCTAGACAAGACACCAGACAGGATCCCTAGACAGGACACCAGACAGGATGCTATACAGGACACCAGACAGGATGCTAGACAGGACACCAGACAGGATGCTAGACAGGACACCAGACAGGATGCTAGACAGGACACCAGACAGGATGCTAGACAGGACACCAGACAGGATGCTAGACAAGACACCAGACAGGATGCTGGACAGGACACCAGACAGATGCTAGACAGGCCACCAGACAGGATGCTAGACAGGACACCAGACAGATGCTAGACAGGCCACCAGACAGATGCTAGACAGGACACCCAGACAGGATGCTAGACAGACACCAGACAGGATGCTAGACAAGACACCAGACAGGATGCTAGACAGGACACCAGACAGGATGCTAGACAGGCCACCAGACAGGATGCTAGACAGGACACCAGACAGGATGCTAGACAGGACACCAGACAGGATGTTAGACAGAACACCAGACAGCATGCTAGACAGGACACCAGACAGGATGCTAGACAGGACACCAGACAGGATGCTAGACAAGACACCAGACAGGATGCTAGACAGGACACCAGACAGGATGCTAGACAGGCCACCAGACAGGATGCTAGACAGGACACCAGACAGGATGCTAGACAGGCCACCAGACAGGATGCTAGACAGGACACCAGACAGGATGCTAGACAGGACACCAGACAGGATGCTAGACAAGACACCAGACAGGATGCTAGACAGGACACCAGACAGGATGCTAGACAGGCCACCAGACAGGATGCTAGACAGGACACCAGACAGGATGCTAGACAAGACACCAGACAGGATGCTAGACAGGACACCAGACAGGATGCTATACAGGACACCAGACAGGATGCTAGACAGGACACCAGACAGGATGCTAGACAGGACACCAGACAGGATGCTAGACAGGACACCAGACAGGATGCTAGACAGGACACCAGACAGGATGCTAGACAAGACACCAGACAGGATGCTGGACAGGACACCAGACAGGATACTAGACAGGCCACCAGACAGGATGCTAGACAGGACACCAGACAGGATGCTAGACAGGCCACCAGACAGGATGCTAGACAGGACACCAGACAGGATGCTAGACAGGACACCAGACAGGATGCTAGACAAGACACCAGACAGGATGCTAGACAGGACACCAGACAGGATGCTAGACAGGCCACCAGACAGGATGCTAGACAGGACACCAGACAGGATGCTAGACAGGACACCAGACAAGATGCTAAACAGGACACCAGACAGGATGCTAGACAAGACACCAGACAGGATGCTAGACAAGACACCAGACAGGATGCTAGACAGGACACCAGACAGAATGCTATACAGGCCACCAGACAGGATGCTAGACAGGACACCAGACAGGGTGCTATACAGGACACCTGACAGGATGCAAGACAGGACACCAGACAGGATGCTAGACAGGACACCAGACAGGATGCTAGACAAGACACCAGACAGGATGCTAGACAGGACACCAGACAGGATGCTAGACAGGCCACCAGACAGGATGCTAGACAGGACACCAGACAGGATACTAGACAGGACACCAGACAGGATGCTATACAGGACACCAGACAGGATGCTAGACAGGACACCAGACAGCATGCTATACAGGACACCAGACAGGATGCTATGCAGGACACCAGACAGGATGCTAGACAGGACACCAGACAGGATGCTAGACAGGACACCAGACAGGATGCTAGACAAGACACCAGACAGGATGCTAGACAGGACACCAGACAGGATGCTAGACAGGCCACCAGACAGGATGCTAGACAGGACACCAGACAGGATGCTAGACAGGACACCAGACAGCATGCTAGACAGGACACCACAGCATGCTATACAGGACACCAGACAGGATGCTATACAGGACACCAGACAGGATGCTAGACAGGACACCAGACAGGATGCTAGACAGGACACCAGACAGGATGCTATACAGGACACCAGACAGGATGCTAGACAAGACACCAGACAGGATGCTAGACAAGACACCAGACAGGATGCTAGACAGGACACCAGACAGGATGCTAGACAGGACACCAGACAGGATGCTAGACAGAACACCAGACAGCATGCTAGACAGGACACCAGACAGGATGCTATACACGGAGACCAGACAGATGCTAGACAAGACACCAGACAGCAATGCTAGACAAGACACCAGACAGGATGCTAGACAGGACACCAGACAGGATGCTAGACAGAACACCAGACAGCATGCTAGACAGGACACCAGACAGGATGCTATACAGGAGACCAGACAGGATGCTAGACAAGACACCAGACAGGATGCTAGACAAGACACCAGACAGGATGCTAGACAGGACACCAGACAGGATGCTAGACAGAACACCAGACAGCATGCTAGACAGGACACCAGACAGGATGCTATACAGGAGACCAGACAGGATGCTAGACAAGACACCAGACAGGATGCTAGACAAGACACCAGACAGGATGCTAGACAGGACACCAGACAGGATGCTAGACAGAACACCAGACAGCATGCTAGACAAGACACCAAACAGGATGCTAGACAGGACACCAGACAGGATGCTAGACAGAACACCAGACAGCATGCTAGACAGGACACCAGACAGGATGCTATACAGAAGACCAGACAGGATGCTAGACAAGACACCAGACAGGATGCTAGACAAGACACCAGACAGGATACTAGACAGAACACCAGACAGCATGCTAGACAGGACACCAGACAGCATGCTAGACAAGACACCAGACAGGATGCTAGACAGAACACCAGACAGCATGCTAGACAGGACACCAGACAGGATGCTAGACAGGACACCAGACAGGATGCTAGACAGGACACCAGACAGGATGCTATACAGGACACCAGACAGGATGCTAGACAGAACACCAGACAGCATGCTAGACAGGACACCAGACAGGATGCTAGACAGATTCACCAGACAGACAGGATGTACCAGAGGCACACTGCTACTATATGCAATAAACCTAGACTGAACCACTCTCTATCACTACTGCTTGCAACAATATATCAGTTGATATATCGTATTGCATGTTGTAAATGTTCTGTCGTTCCTTCACGGTGTAAAACATTAATGTTGTTGAATGTTCTCTGTCTATCTGTCTCTCTGTCTCTTATACAGGGTTTAACAAGGTTAAGTTAAGGGTCTTAGCTTTATAAGCTAAGAACTGTTACCTACATCAGCTCATCTCTCTCTCTCTCTTTCTCTCTCGCTCTGTCTCTCCAGTGTTCTCCCTCCTACCCTTCCTTCTCCCCTGTCACACACACACATTCCCAAACTCTCTCTTATCTTCCCTTCTCTCTTCAACTCTTTCTAATATACATCACCTTTCATCTCCCCCAACCCTCACAGTCCTCCATCATCTCCCACTCCCTCCATCTCAGTCCTCCATTATCTCCCACTCCCTCCATCCCACCGCCTTACCCCAGCATCCTCTCACCCCCCACACAATCCACAATCACGCCCCACCACTTCGTGCCAAAGCTGTCGTAGATTTCTTGCAATACGTCGAACGAAGACGCGCCTAACGAAGGTTTAAGCGCCGGACTCGCAACTTTATTCACATTATGCAGATGCTGTCGCTTTCTCTGTTTTAACTCTAAATTCACCACTATTCTAATGGTAATCTCAGTTTATGGTAATTCTGGGGACGACATTATGGGGGTGGGGGTTCTAGTTGATGGTAGGGACTGGGAGAGAATGAGAGAGAGAGAGAGAGAGAGAGAGAGAGAGAGAGAGAGAGAGAGAGAGCGCACCATTTTTCTATTACAACTGGTCTGTAGTGACAGGCTCATAGTAAATTTCAGAATGTGGTTAGAAATAGGATTTGAGAGGAGACATAATCAGTACATACAAGATAGTCACCGTTAAGATGAAGAGGGATAAGCTGTTTTGAGCAAGTGGGAGGATATTAAGTGCCAAAAATAAGTAGAAGGAAGTCCTGGTATTGGGAAGATAGAAAGATAAGGTTGTGTAGTAGACAATACGCCGAGCATATCACACATACCCATTTAAAAACACAGATGAGTCGCGGGGATGATAGAAAATATTTCTTTAGCCTTGGAATAGTCAGGAAATGGAATGACCTGGACAGTGCAGTACTAGAGGTGAGATACATACATAGTTTCCAGAAGAGGTATGATTACACACACACACACACACACACACACACACACACACACACACACACACACACTCACACACACACACACACACACACACACACACACACACACACACACACACACACACACACAAACACAAACAAACACAGACACACACACGTCTTTGTAGAGTGCATTTCCTGTCGTCTCCAGCGCTTCCATTGGTAAGATATAATTAAGCAGGAAATTTCTCATCTCCTGGCCAGCAGCCTCCGGCCTCATGGGAGGAACAGAAAGGCAAACTTTCAATTGTCTGCCAAAGAAGAGGGAATTTTCTCACTCCTCGGGGTGCTGCTGAGAAATATATTCTGACTCACGTGAGAGAGAGAGAGAAAAAAAAGAGAGAGAGAAAAAAGAGAGAGAGAGAGAGAGGACAGAAGTCTTTAATGTACAGTCCGGACTGAGTGTGTACAAGCTATCTTCCGAGGCAGCAAACAGAGTTCGACCCCTGGTGGGGTCAGCAGCATTGTATCCACTGCACCACATTAAAATGGTGCAGTGGTCCTTCCTAACACCATCGTCCCTATACTAACAGAGACTGGGAGAGTTGAATGATAGCTTTAGGCCTTTCGTATTGCAATCAACACATCATCAGGAGCTTACAATGTTGCAGAAAAAAGCAGAAATTCCAAATATACACGTTCAGAGAAAGCGTGTTTGCTCTGTTGATGTGTTGACTGCAAAACGAAAGACCTAGAGCTATCAATCAACTCCCCCCGAGGTTTATTTGTATATAAACACAGATGAGTCGCATGGATGATAGGAAATATTTCTTTAGTCTTGGAAATGTCAGGAAATGGAATGACCTGGACAGTTCAGTACTAGAGGGGAGATCCATACATAGTTTTCAGAAGAGGTATGATTACACACACACACACACGTCTTTGTGTGTGTGTATATATATATATATATAATATATATATATATATATATATAATATATAAGAGCTGGGGGTAAGATCTTGGGGATGGACGGACAAGTTCGGAAATTTGCATGAAGATGTGAGTCGTACAAAGTTAAGAAAAAAGTTTTAAAAGAGGCAGCTGTAATTGTTGGTAGTGAGAGGGAGAGAGATGAGAGAGGAGATGAAGAGAGAGAGAGAGAGAGAGAGAGGGAGAGAGAGAGGGGAGGAGTGAGTGGAGAGGTTTCAGTCTAAGGGTATTGATTTATCGGTTATGTACATCAGACAGATATTCTGTCTGTCTGTCTTATCTGTGTGGCTATCCGAGAGGAAATAATATGGTAGTGGAGTTGTGGTGGTGGTGATGCTGGAGGAGGTAGTGATGCTGGTGGAGGTGTTGATGCTGGCTGGTGGTGATGCTGGAGGAGGTAGTGATGCTGGTGGAGGTGTTGATGCTGGCTGGTGGTGATGCTGGAGGAGGTAGTGATGCTGGTGGAGGTGTTGATGCTGGCTGGTGGTGATGCTGGAGGAGGTAGTGATGCTGGGGGAAAGGTGTTTGATGCTGGCTGGTGGTGATCTGTTGAGTAGTGATGCTGGTAGTGGCGATGTGGTGGTGGTAGTGATGCTGGCTGGTGGTGATGCAGGTAGAGGTAGTGATGCTGGCTGTGGTGATGCTGGAGGAGGTAGTGATGCTGGTGGAGGTGTTGATGCTGGCTGGTGGTGATGCTGGAGGAGGTAGTGATGCTGGTGGAGGTGTTGATGCTGGCTGGTGGTGATGCTGTTGGAGGTAGTGATGCTGGCTAGTGCGATGGTGGTGTGGTAGTTGATGCTGGTGGTGGTGATGCAGTAGGGGTAGTGATGCTGGCTGGTGGTGATGCTGGAGGAGGTAGTGATGCTGGTGGAGGTGTTGATGCTGGCTGGTGGTGATCTGTTGGAGTAGTGATGCTGGCTGGTGTGATGTGGTGAGGTAGTGATGCTGCTGGTGGTGATGCTGATGGAGGTAGTGATGCTGGCTAGTGGCGATGTGGTGGTGGTAGTGATGCTGGCTGGTGGTGATGCAGGTAGGGGTTTAGTGATGCTGGCTGGTGGTGATGCAGGAGGAGGTAGTGATGCTGGCTGTGGGCGATGGTGGTGAGTAGTGATGCTTGCTGGTGGTGATTGATGTTGGAGGTAGTGATGCTGGCTGTGTGGTGGTAGTGATGCTGGTGGTGGTGTGCAGGTGGAGTAGTGATGTGCTGTGGTGATGCGAGGGTATGTGCTGGTGTGATGCTGGAGGAGGTGTGATGCTGGTGGAGGTGTTGATGCTGGCTGGTGGTGATGCTGGTGGAGGTAGTGATGCTGGCTGGTGGTGATGCAGGAGGAGGTATGATGTGGTGGTTTGATGCTGGAAGGTAGTGATGCTGGAAGTCGTGATGGTGGTGGAGTATTGATGTTGCTGGTGGTGATGCAGGTGGAGGTAGTGATGCTGGCTGGTGGTGATGCAGGAGGAGGTAGTGATGCTGGCTGGTGGTGATGTGGAGGAGGTAGTGTGCTGAAGGTCGTGATTGTGTGGAGTATTGATGCTGGCTGGTTGGTGATGCTGGAGGAGGTAGTGATGCTGGGTGGTGGCGAATGGTGGTCGTGGTAGTGATGCTGGCTGGTGGTGATGCAGGTGGAGTTAGTTATGCTGGCTGGTGGTGATGCTGGTGGGGTAGTGATGTGGTGGAGGTATTGATGCTGGTGTGTGATGTGTGGAGTAGTGATGCTGGCTAGTGGCGATGGTGGTGTTTGGTAGTGATGCTGGCTGGTGGTGATGCAGGTAGAGGTAGTGATGCTGGCTGGTGGTGATGCAGGAGGAGGTAGTGATGCTGGCTGGTGGCGATGGTGGTGGAGGTAGTGATGCTGGCTGGTGGTGATGATGTTGGAGGTAGTGATGCTGGCTGGTGGTGGTGGTAGTGATGCTGGCTGGTGGTGTGCAGGTGGAGGTAGTGATGCTGGCTGGTGGTGATGCAGGAGGAGGTAGTGATGCTGGCTGGTGGTGATGCTGGAGGAGGTAGTGATGCTGGTGGAGGTGTTGATGCTGGCTGGTGGTGATGCTGGTGGAGGTAGTGATGCTGGTGGTGGTGATGCAGGAGGAGGTAGTGATTGCTGGTGGTGGTGATGCTGGGGAGGTAGTGATGCTGGAGGTCGTGATGGTGGTGGAGGTATTGATGTTGGCTGGTGGTGATGCTGGTGGAGGTAGTGATGCTGGCTGGTGGTGATGCAGGAGGAGGTAGTGATGCTGGCTGGTGGTGATGCTGGAGGAGGTAGTGATGCTGGAAGGTCGTGATTGTGGTGGAGGTATTGATGCTGGCTGGTGGTGATGCTGGAGGAGGTAGTGATGCTGGCTGGTGGCGATGGTGGTGGTGGTAGTGATGCTGGCTGGTGGTGATGCAGGTGGAGTTAGTTATGCTGGCTGGTGGTGATGCTGGTGGAGGTAGTGATGCTGGTGGGGTTTGATGCTGCTGGTGGTGATGCTGGTGGAGGTAGTGATGCTGGCTGGTGGTGATGCAGGAGGAGGTAGTGATGCTGGAAGGTCGTGATGGTGGTGGAGGTAGTGATGCTGGCTGGTGGTGAAGCAGTGGAGGAAGTGATGCTGGCTGGTGGTGATGCTGGTGGAGGTAGTGATTGGTTTGGTGGTGATGTTGGTGGAGGTAGTGATGCTGGCGGGTGGTGAAGCAGGTGGAGTTAGTTATGCTGGCTGGTGGTGATGCTGGTGGAGGTAGTGATGCTGGGTGGTGGTGATGCTGGTGGAGATAGTGATGCTGGCTGGTGGTGATGCTGGAGGAGGTAATAATGCTGGCTGGTGGTGATGCTGGAGGAGGTAATAATGCTGGCTGGTGGTGATGCTGGAGGAGGTAATAATGCTGGCTGGTGGCGATGCTGGAGGAGGTAATAAGGCTGGCTGATGGTGATGCTGGAGGAGGTAATAATGCTGGCTGGTGGTGATGCTGGAGGAGGTAGTGATGCTGGCTGGTGGCGATGGTGGTGGAGGTAGTGATGCTGGCTGGTGGTGATGCTGTTGGAGGTAGTGATGCTGGCTGGTGGCGATGGTGGTGGTGGTAGTGATGCTGGCTGGTGGTGAAGCAGGTGGAGTTAGTTATAATGGCTGGTGGTGATGCTGGTGGAGATAGTTATGCTGGCTGGTGGTGATGCTGGAGGAGGTAATAATGCTGGCTGGTGGTGATGCTGGAGGAGGTAATAATGCTGGCTGGTGGTGATGCTGGAGGAGGTAACAATGCTGGCTGGTGGCGATGCTGGAGGAGGTAATAATGCTGGCTGGTGGTGATGCTGGAGGAGGTAATAATGCTGGCTGGTGGTGATGCTGGAGGAGGTAACAATGCTGGCTGGTGGCGATGCTGGAGGAGGTAATAATGCTGGCTGGTGGTGATGCTGGAGGAGGTAATAATGCTGGCTGTGGCGATGCTGGAGGAGGTAATAATGCTGGCTGGTGGTGATGCTGGAGGAGGTAATTTAATGCTGGCTGGTGGTGATGCTGGAGGAGGTAACAATGCTGGCTGGTGGTGATGCTGGAGGAGGTAATAATGCTGGCTGGTGGTGATGCTGGAGGAGGTAATAATGCTGGCTGGTGGTGATGCTGGAGGAGGTAATAATGCTGGCTGGTGGTGATGCTGGAGGAGGTAATAATGCTGGCTGGTGGCGATGCTGGAGGAGGTAATAATGCTGGCTGGTGGTGATGCTGGAGGAGGTAATAATGCTGGCTGGTGGTGATGCTGGAGGAGGTAATAATGCTGGCTGGTGGTGATGCTGGAGGAGGTAATAATGCTGGCTGGTGGTGATGCTGGAGGAGGTAACAATGCTGGCTGGTGGCGATGCTGGAGGAGGTAATAATGCTGGCTGGTGGTGATGCTGGAGGAGGTAATAAAGCTGGCTGGTGGTGATGCTGGAGGAGGTAATAATGCTGGCTGGTGGTGATGCTGGAGGAGGTAATAATGCTGGCTGGTGGTGATTGCTGGAGGAGGTAATAATGCTGGCTGGTGGTGATGCTGGAGGAGGTAATAATGCTGGCTGGTGGTGATGCTGGAGGAGGTAATAATGTGTGCTGGTGGCGATTGCTGGAGGAGTAATAATGCTGGCTGGTGTGATGCTGAAGGAGGTAATAATGCTGGCTGGTGGTGATGCTGGAGGAGGTAATAATGCTGGTGGTGGTGATGCTGGAGGAGGTAATAATGCTGGCTGGTGGTGATGCTGAGGAGGTAATAATGCTGGCTGGTGGTGATGCTGGAGGAGGTAATAATGCGGGCTGGTGGTGTGCTGGAGGAGGTAATAATGCTGGCTGGTGGCGATGCTGGAGGAGGTAATAATGCTGGCTGGTGGTGATGCTGAGGAGGTAATAATGCTGGCTGGTGGTGATGCTGGAGGAGGTAATAATGCTGGCTGGTGGTGATGCTGGAGGAGGTAATAATGCTGGCTGGTGGTTGATGCTGGAGGAGGTAATAATGCTGGCTGGTTTGATGCTGAGGAGGTAATAATGCTGGCTGGTGGTGATGCTGGAGGAGGTAATAATGCTGGCTGTGGTGATGCTGGAGGAGGTAATAATGCTGGCTGGTGGTGATGCTGGAGGAGGTAACAATGCTGGCTGGTGGCGATGCTGGAGGAGGTAATAATGCTGGCTGGTGGTGATGCTGGAGGAGGTAACAATGCTGGCTGGTGGTGATGCTGGAGGAGGTAATAATGCTGGCTGGTGGTGATGCTGGAGGAGGTAATAATGCTGGCTGGTGGTGATGCTGGAGGAGGTAATAATGCTGGCTGGTGGTGATGCTGGAGGAGGTAATAATGCTGGCTGGTGGTGATGCTGGAGGAGGTAATAATGCTGGCTGGTGGCGATGCTGGAGGAGGTAATAATGCTGGCTGGTGGTGATGCTGAAGGAGGTAATAATGCTGGCTGGTGGTGATTCTGGAAGTAGGTAATAATTGCTGGCTGGTGGTGATGCTGGAGGAGGTAATAATGCTGGATGGTGGTGATGCTGGAGGAGGTAATAATGCTGGCTGGTGGTGATGCTGGAGGAGGTAATAATGCTGGCTGGTGGTGATGCTGGAGGAGGTAATAATGCTGGCTGGTGGTGATGCTGGAGGAGGTAATAATGCTGGCTGGTGGTGATGCTGGAGGAGGTAACAATGCGGCTGGTGGCGATGCTGGAGGGGGTAATAATGCTGGCTGGTGGTGATGCTGGAGGAGGTAATAATGCTGGCTGGTGGTGATGCTGGAGGAGGTATAATGCTGGCTGGTGGTGATGCTGGAGGAGGTAATAATGCTGGCTGGTGGTGATGCTGGAGGAGGTAATAATGCTGGCTGGTGGTGATGCTGGAGGAGGTAAAATGCTGGCTGGTGGTGATGCTGGAGGAGGTAACAATGCTGGCTGGTGGCGATGCTGGAGGAGGTAACAATGCTGGCTGGTGGCGATGCTGGAGGAGGAAAATAATGCTGGCTGGTGGCGATGCTGGAGGAGGTAATAATGCTGGCTGGTGGTGATGCTGGAGGAGGTAATAATGCTGGCTGGTGGCGATGCTGGAGGAGGTAACAATGCTGGCTGGTGGCGATGCTGGAGGAGGTAATAATGCTGGCTGGTGGTGATGCTGGAGGAGGTAATAATGCTGGCTGGTGGCGATGCTGGAGGAGGTAACAATGCTGGCTGGTGGCGATGCTGGAGGAGGTAATAATGCTGGCTGGTGGTGATGCTGGAGGAGGTAATAATGCTGGCTGGTGGCGATGCTGGAGGAGGTAACAATGCTGGCTGGTGGCGATGCTGGAGGAGGTAATAATGCTGGCTGGTGGTGATGCTGGAGGAGGTAATAATGCTGGCTGGTGGCGATGCTGGAGGAGGTAACAATGCTGGTGGTGGCGATGCTGGAGGAGGTAATAATGCTGGCTGGTGGTGATGCTGGAGGAGGTAATAATGCTGGCTGGTGGCGATGCTGGAGGAGGTAACAATGCTGGCTGGTGGCGATGCTGGAGGAGGTAATAATGCTGGCTGGTGGTGATGCTGGAGGAGGTAATAATGCTGGCTGGTGGCGATGCTGGAGGAGGTAACAATGCTGGCTGGTGGCGATGCTGGAGGAGGTAATAATGCTGGCTGGTGGCGATGCTGGAGGAGGTAATAATGCTGGCTGGTGGTGATGCTGGAGGAGGTAATAATGCTGGCTGGTGGCGATGCTGGAGGAGGTAATAATGCTGGCTGGTGGTGATGCTGGAGGAGGTAATAATGCTGGTGGTGGTGATGCTGGAGGAGGTAATAATGCTGGCTGGTGGTGATGCTGGAGGAGGTAATAATGCTGGCTGGTGGTGATGCTGGAGGAGGTATAATGCTGGCTGGTGGTGATGCTGGAGGAGGTATAATGCTGGCTGGTGGTGATGCTGGAGGAGGTAACAATGCTGGCTGGGGGTGATGCTGGAGGAGGAAAATAATGCTGGCTGGTGGTGATGCTGGAGGAGGTAATAATGCTGGCTGGTGGTGATGCTGGAGGAGGTAACAATGCTGGCTGGTGGTGATGCTGGAGGAAGTAATAATGCTGGCTGGTGGTGATGCTGGAGGAGGTAATAATGCTGGCTGGTGGTGATGCTGGAGGAGGTAATAATGCTGGCTGGTGGTGATGCTGGAGGAGGTAATAATGCTGGCTGGTGGTGATGCTGGAGGAGGTAATAATGCTGGCTGGTGGTGATGCTGGAGGAGGTAATAATGCTGGCTGGTGGTGATGCTGGAGGAGGTAACAATGCTGGCTGGTGGTGATGCTGGAGGAGGTAATAATGCTGGCTGGTGGTGATGCTGGAGGAGGTAATAATGCTGGCTGGTGGTGATGCTGGAGGAGGTAATAATGCTGGCTGGTGGTGATGCTGAGGAGGTAAAAATTTGCTGGCTGGTGGTGATGTGGAGGAGGTAATAATGCTGGCTGGTGGTGATGCTGGAGGAGGTAACAATGCTGGCTGGTGGTGATGCTGGAGGAGGTAATAATGCTGGCTGGTGGTGATGCTGGAGGAGGTAATAAATGCTGGCTGGTGGTGATGCTGGAGGAGGTAATAATGCTGGCTGGTGGTGATGCTGGAGGAGGTAAACAATGCGGCTGGTGGTGATGCTGGAGGAGGTAATAATGCTGGCTGGTGGTGATGCTGGAGGGGGTTTAATAATGCTGGCTGGTGGTGATGCTGGGGGAGGTAATAATGCTGGCTGGTGGTGATGCTGGAGGAGGTAACAATGCTGGCTGGTGGTGAATGCTGGAG
>NC_069490.1:94629-134629 GCF_026875155.1 Cherax quadricarinatus | reverse complement strand
GCCCCATCCTGGATAGATCTGTCATTTCAGCAGAGCCTTCAACATAGGAGGGATGTGGGTGGCCTTACTGTTATGTACAAGGCCAATATTGTCAAAATACCACACTTGGATCCACTTCGAGGAAAAACGTGAAACAAGCTTTTATGCCACAAGACGGCAGAAAGCAGCAACTTCACTCTGGCTGTACCCTTCTCCAGAACATCACTTCATCTGAGATCATCATACCCAGGTTTACTCGAGTATGGAACACATTCTTTACAGCATAATGTTTGTCAACGAGATAAAGTCATTGATCAAATGAAAACGCTTGCCCAGAGATGGCTCCAACTTCATCCTGTTCCCTACTTGTATGTCTCATAACAATAAAAATGCTTTCAAATGAGCTGATGTAGGTAACAGCTCTTAGCTGGCCAATAAAGTTAGGAATCCTTAACCTGTAATATAGCTGTCAATAAAGCTAGGGATCCTTAACCTTGTCAAACCCTGTGTAAAAAAAAAAAAAAAAAAAAAAAGAGAGAGAGATAGAGAGAGTCCCTCCTATGATTGACTTCTGACTTTTATTCTTAATCCGTGGATGTTCCTTAAAGAGAAAGGAGAGAAAGGGAGTGATGGAAGCAGGGAGAAAGGGAGGTAGAAAGTAAAGGAGGGAGGAAGACAGAGATGTAATGAGAGAGTGAGGGACATAGGGGAGTGAGGTAGGAAAGTGGGAGGTAAATAGGGAGTAAGGGAGAGGGTGAGAGTGAAGGAGATAGGGAATGAAGGAGAGGGATGGAGAGGATGGGAGAGAGAGAGGTAGGGAGTGAAGGAGGAAGGGTGGGAGGGCTCACTCATGATGGAGGACCTGGGGGTGAGCATACTGCCCAGGATATTACTTGACCTATAACTCACTTATATAATATTCACCATTCATTTTACTTTCCCCTCAACTTTCCTGCAAGTTTCTCTTCATGTCTATTTTCTTTCTGTTTTTTTCCCTCATTCATCACTTTCTATTTTCATTCCCCTAACTTCCCCTCAACATACCCACCCCTGCCAGTGACACAGTCCTGCCAGTGACACAGTCCTGCCAGTGACACAGTCCTGCCAGTGACACAGTCCTGCCAGTGACACAGTCCTGCCAGTGACACAGTCCTGCCAGTGACACAGTCCTGCCAGTGACACAGCCCTGCCAGTGGGCACAGTCCTGCCAGTGACACGTCCGCCAGTGACACAGTTTCCCGCCAGTAACACAGCCCTGCCAGTGACACATCCTGCCAGTGACACAGTCCTGCCCGTGACACAGTCCTGCCAGTGACCTGTCCTGCCAGTGACACAGTCCTGCCAGTGACACAGCCTGCCAGTGACACAGTTCTGCCAGTTTACACAGTCCTGCCAGGACACAGCCCTGCCAGTGACACAGTCCTGCCCGTGGGCACAGTCCTGCCAGTGACACAGTCCTGCCAGTGACACAGTCCTGCCAGGACACAGTCCTGCCATGACACAGTCCTGCCAGTGACACAGCCCTGCCAGTTGACACAGTCCTGCCAGTGACACAGTCCTGCCAGTGAAAACAGCCCTGCCAGTGACACAGTCCTGCCAGTGACACAGTCCTGCCAGTGACACAGCCCTGCCAGTGACACAGTCCTGCCAGTGACACAGTCCTGCCAGTGACACAGCCCTGCCAGTGACACAGTCCTGCCAGTGACACAGCCCTGCCAGTGACACAGTCCTGCCAAATGACACAGTCCTGCCAGTGACACAGCCCTGCCAGTTTACACAGTTCTGCCAGTGACACAGTCCTGCCAGTGACACAGCCCTGCCAATGACCCCGTCCTGCCAGTGACAACGTCCTGCCGTGGACCACAGCCCTGCCAGTGACACAGTCCTGCCAGTGCACAGTCCTGCCAGTGACACAGTCCTGCCAGTGACACAGCCCTGCCAGTGACACAGTCCGCCAGTGACACAGCCCTCCAGTGACACAGTCCTGCCAGTGACACAGTCCTGCCAGTGACACAGCCCTGCCAGTGACACAGTCCTGCCAGTGACCCAGTCCGCCAGTGACACAGTCCTGCCAGTGACACAGTCCGCCAGTGACACAGTCCTGCCATGGACACAGTCCCGCCAGTGACACAGTCCTGCCAGTGACACAGTCCCCGCCAGGACACAGTCCTGCCAGTGACACAGTCCTGCCAGTGACACAGTCCTGGCCAGTGACACAGTCCTGCCAGTGACACAGTCCTGGGCCCGTGACAAAAGTCCTACCAGTGACACAGTCCTGCCAGTGACAAAGTCCCCGCCAGTGACACAGCCCTGCCAGTGACACAGTCCTGCCAGTGACACAGCCTGCCAGTGACCCAGTCCTGCCAGTGACACAGTCCTGCCCCGTGACACAGTCCTGCCAGTGACACAGTCCTGCCAGTGACACAGTCCTGCCAGTGACACAGTCCTGCCAGTGACACAGTCCTGCCAGTGACACAGTCCTGCCAGTGACACAGTCCTGCCAGTGACACAGTCCTGCCAGTGACACAGTCCTTTCCAGTGACACAGTCCTGCCAGTGACAGTCCTGCCAGTGACACAGTCCTGCCAGTGACACAGTCCTGCCTGCCATAATCTCTGCCCAACCTTCCATTTCATCTTCCTCATTGCACAGTAACTTACGAACGTCCACAAATTCGAACCCCAGAGGGGAGAATTTACTGCCGGAGCGGCGACAAATTCCCCCAGAGTTCAAGAGAATTTACTCCCGGAATTACCTGGGTTGCCGGCATTTCGTCGGCGGTAAGATAGATTCGGCTTATACTTTAGGGTCAGTAAAGGATTCAACCCCTTTTTTGGTAGGGGGGGGGGGGGGTGGGGGGGATGGGGGGATTTTTTGGGGGGGGGGGGGAGGGGGGTTTCGTAGGAATTAGCGGTTTGGGGCAGTAATGTAAAATGGTGTGTTGTAGTGGGCCTCTCTCCTCTCCTCTCTTCTCTCTCTCTCTCCTCTCTCCCCTCATCTCTTTTCCCCCCTTTCTCTGGCTCTTTATCTATCTATCTAACTATCTCCCCCTCTATTCTTCTCTCCCCTCCTCAAAGTCAGACGTAAACAGGAAATCAAATTCACATGTTGAGTGTATATCTTTAAACAGCATTATGCACTTTTGGCATATATACCAGTGGTGAAGGGCCATTTGATATCCCCCCCCAGAGAGGATTATCCACCTCCTAATACCCCAGAAAATATTCTTTAATGTTTATTTGGATATTTTTATCTTCCTATTTACTCTGTGTTAACTTGAGAAATGATTCTATAGACGACTTCAACCTTCATTTAGCACTGAATTGATCCGGAGGAGGGAAACTCAGGTAAATCCAATAGCACTCTGAGCTGTAGTCTATTGAGATTAGTCTAAACCCAAACCCAAACCGGAGGGGTTCAGAAGGGAGCAACCCCCAGGGGCTCAAACCATACCAACCCCCGGTGATATGTTCTGTGTAATGCTTACCCGGTTCCTTCTTCTCTCCTGGAGTTGTTTAGCCTCTGTTTTTCACCTTTGAAACACCTCTAGGAGTCGTGCCTGAATATAATAATAATATAATAAATAATAATAATAATAATAATAATAATAATAATAATAATAATAATTAATAATATAAAAATAATTATTTCTGGTTCCCACACGTGGAACTTGCCGCTGGCTCGGCGTTAGAGGGGACACAGGTTCGAATCCCTCTGGCTATTATTTTGCTTCCTGAACTAACCACGGTAGGGAGGGGGTAGAACCCATGGCGAGTGAGTCGTGAAACTCACCTCACACACTAAGGTCCGTGGTTCGATCTCCGCTACGGGTGGAAATATTAGGACGTGTTTCCTTAAGACACCTGCTGTCCATGTTTACCCTAAGCAGTAAATAGTGCCTGGGTTTTGTGGACTGTGTGGGTCCCCATTTCCCGGGAAAACTGACCTAATTTGCGGGAATGCTCAGCATAACAAGCGGCTTTCTATATAGTAGTATGTCATTGATGTCAGCTATGGTCTGTATAAGTTGTATCATGTACTGGTACAAATATAGATAATTATTACAACAGGGAGGTTAGCATGAGCCACCACTGTGACCACAAGTGTAAGATTTTACAGATGACTCTTACTCCAGCGTGGCTATTATGAACTCTAGCTCATGGCCCCTCAAAACTTGCACTTGTGGTCACAGTGGTGGCCCATGCTAACCTCCCAATGGAGTATAAATATACCTAGTTGGATGAATCCTATTGTAGCCAGGTGGCCCAGTGGTTAAAGCACTGGCCGGGAGTTTCTCGACTTAATAGCCATGAGTTCGAGACCCCACCAATACCCTGATTTGGTTTCAACTGCGTTATTACGACTTTCTGAACTGTTCATTGTGCACGTGCACTCTCAGTGACCCACGTGTTGTGCACGTGCACTCTCAGTGACCCACATGTTGTGCACGGTAGCCCCCCAAAAGACCCGACTGCAAAGGTCACAACGGGTCTCTTTCAGCCACCTGTGGTCACAGATATGTTGTATAGGTCACTAAATCCATCAGAAATATAATCTTTGGTATATTACTGACATACAGGAGTACATGGATGGTATACCATACCCCAGAGGATATATTCAAACGCTAGTCCGACAAGTATTTCTCAATATATTTTAAACTCACATTCTATCCGACATACCCGTGTGTTTGATATATCTGCTCCTTCCTTGTCCCTGTCACAGACCTGATATATCTGAAGGTTATAGCTGTCTGCTGAGTATATCAGGGTTGCCAGCCATGATTTACAACCTTTGGGTATGCTTAAATAATTACTGAATAAGGAGGCGTAGTGAGTGTGTGTGAGAGAGAGAGAGAGAGAGAGAGAGAGAGAGAGATAGAGAGAGAAGAGAGAGAGAGAGAGGAGAGAGAGAGAAGAGAGGGAGAAAGGGAGATTGGAAGATGAATGAGAGATAAAGGAGATATAAAAATGCACGGAGCCACATATTTCTGAACAGATAGAAAGGGGCAAGAGACGACTGATTGCTTACCGCACTCCACTGATCCTTACTTTCTGCCTCTATCTAATCCAGTTTTGGCACTAATCCCCTCATTTCCCCTCTTTCACTGTCCTCCAGATCTCCTCCCTCCTATCCACACTCTCATGTATTCAGTAATAAGTCTGTGTACACAGTGTAGTGTACACTGAGATATACACCGAACTCAAAGTATGTGTACACTGAGAAATACACACCCTCAGTGTGTGTACACTGAGATAATACACCTCTCAGTGTGTGTACACAGAGATGATACACCTCATACAGTTGTGTGTACACTGAGATATACCTCCTCTCAAGTGTAGTGTCCACTGAGATATACACCCCATCAGATGTGTGTACGACAGAGGATATACATCCCCACAGTTGTTGTGTACACACTGCAGATATACACCTTCTCAGTGTGTGTACACTGAGATATACACAAAACCCGCTCAGTACGTGTGTACACTGAGCTATAACACCCGCTAGTATGTGTACACTGAGAGTTATACAACCTCTCAGTGTGTGTACACTGAGAGGATATACACCCTCAGTGTGTGTACACTCGAGAGATATACACTCCCATCAGTGTGTGTCGCCCTGAGATATACAACCATCTCAGTAATATGTACACTGAGATATACCACCCCTCAGTGTGTGTACACTGAGATATACACCTCTCAGTATGTGTACACTGAGATATACACCCCTCAGTGTGTGTACACTGAGATATACACCCCTCAGTGTGTGTACACTGAGATATAACAACCATTCTCTCAGTATGTGTAAACTGAGATATACACCCCCTCAGTAATGTGTACAACTGAGAGGATAACACCCTCAGTGTCTGTAACTGAATATACAGCCACTCAGTGTGTGTCCACTTGAGATATAACACCTCTCAGTAATGTGTACACTGAGATATACACCGCGCCTCCGTGTGTTATACACTGATATATACCACACCCTCAGATGTTGTACACTGAGATATACAACGTCAAGTCAGATATGTGTACACTGAGATATACACCCTCCTATAATGTCTGTACAGATGAGCTATACACCCCTCAGTGTGTGTACACTGAGATATAAACACCTCTCAGTGAGTGTGTACAACGTGAGATAATAACACCTCTCGAGTGAGTGATAAGCACAGAGGAATATAACAACACACCATAACATGTGTGTACACTGATATCATACACACCCTCTAGCAGAGATGATATACATCTGAGATATACACTACCTCAATGTGTGTACACTGAGATATACACGGCTCTCAGTGTGTATACTGAGATATAGCAACACCTCCAGTGTGTGAAAAACTAGTATATACAAACCCCTACATATTGTGTAACATCTGAGAATATAAGCCTCCTCAGTGTGCTGTACACTGAGATAAACACCTCTCAGTTTAGTGTACACTGAAATATACTTGCCTCTCAGTGTGGAACAACTGAGATTATAAAGCACACCCTCAGTGTGTGTACACTGAGATATACAACACGCCACTACAGTGTGTGTACACTGAGATAGTACACACTCTCCAGCTGTGTGTACCAACTGAGATATACACGCTCTACAAAGTGTGTGTACACTAGAGATATACACCCTCAAGATGTGAAGTACACTGAGATATACACCATCTCAGTATGTGTACAACAGAGATAATACACCCCATCATGTGTGTACAGAGCGAGATAATACACCTTCTCGAGTATGTGTACACTGAGATATACAAACCCCTCAGTGGATGGTGTAACACTGAGATAGAACACACCCCTCAGTTGTGTGTACCACTAGAGATATACAACACCTCCGAGTGTGTATCACTGATGATATACACCTCTCAGTGTGTGTACACTGAGATATACACCCCTCAGTGTGTGTACACTGAGATATACACCCCTCAGTGTGTGTACACTGAGATATACACCTCTCAGTGTTTGTACAACTGAGATATACATCCCCTCGTGTGTGTACACTGAGATATACACCTCTCAGTGTGTGTACACTGAGATATACACCCCTCAGTGTGTGTACACTGAGATATACACCTCTCAGTGTGTGTACACTGAGATATACACCCCTCAGTGTGTGTACACTGAGATATACACCTCTCAGTGTGTGTACACTGAGATATACACCCCTCAGTGTGTGTACACTGAGATATACACCCCTCAGTGTGTGTACACTGAGATATACACCCCTCAGTGTGTGTACACTGAGATATACACACCCCTCAGTGTGTGTACACTGAGATATACACCCCTCAGTGTGTGTACACTGAGATATACACCCCTCAGTGTGTGTACACTGAGATATACACCCCTCAGTGTGTGTACACTGAGATATACACACCCCTCAGTGTGTGTACACTGAGATATACACCCCTCAGTGTGTGTACACTGAGATATACACCCCTGCAGTGTAGTGTACACTGAGATATAACTACACCCTCAGTGTGTGTAACACTTGAGATAATACACCACACCATGTGTGTACACTGAGATATACACCACAATCCTTCAGTGTTGTATACACTAGATATATATCACCCCTCAGTTGTGTGATACACTGCGATATACCACCCCCTACAGTGTGTGATACACTGAGATATAAGCACCCCCTACAGATGTGAGATACACTGAGATATACACCCCATCATTGTGTGTACACAAGAGACTAAAGCACCTCTCAGTAAAGGTCCACTGAGATATACATAACGCCCACAGTGTGTGTACACTAGATAGAAACAACCCCGCAGAGTATGGTGTACACGGGGGGGGGGTTGGGGATAACACCCCTCAGTGTGTGTACACTGAGATATACCCCCATCAGAATGTAGTAACACTGAGCTATATACACCCCTCAGGTGTGTGTACACTGAGATATAAGCATCCTCAGTGGGTGTACACAAGAGATATACAACACATACCTCATTGTGGTCACTGAGATATAGCACACCCACTCATGTGTTGTAGATACACTGAGATCATATCATCACCCATCAGTTTGTGTACACAGAGATACAAACACCTCTACAGTGTATTAACACTCTCTCAGTGCGTAATAAATACCAATCTCAGTGAAATACACAACTTGCTCAGTGTAAATAACACCAATCTCCATGGTATATAACACCTCCAGTGTATAGTACACCACTCAGGTGTATATACACGACACACCGTGCATTATACACCTCTGCGAGTGTATAAGACACCTCTTCAGTGTATATACAACCTACTCAGTGTAATCACCTCATCAGTGTAAAATATACCATCAACAGTTTATTACACCTCTCAGTGTATATATACCATCTCAGTTTATATACACCGATAAACCTTTACATCCTTTCCAATCCATATCCATATCATTCTTTATCCTTACTTTCATTCGCAACATTAATTCTGTCATTACGAACCCTGTATCCCCTCTACACTCACCAGTACTTCCCACTTAGGCATCCGATCACACCACTGCTCCCAACACTCCACTCTACCCTCTAAATTCATCCCCTCTCCCTACTCCCCTCCTCTTCTCAAACGCCCCCTACCCTCCCTCCCGAGTCTATAATGGACGCAGCAGACACCAAAAAACGTATAATATATAAAAAAATATGAAAAAATACTCTTAGGATCCTCATTCTGGCTCTGAGTAGCACTAGAGAAAGATAAAATCTAGGTGAAACAAAGAAATGTATATATCTATATAGAGTGGATGTCTATAATAAATCAGCTGATATAGGAGGGGGAGAGGGGAAGGGGGATGAATTATGTAAATTAGCGCTTGGAGTTTTCTGTGAGAGAACGATAGTTTATATTATGTATAAATATATATATATATAAAATATATATATAGTATAATATATAATGATATATATAGTATAATATATATAATAATATATATATAATATATAATATAGATATATCTATATATATAATTTTGTTTTTATAATGTTAGCGTCGTGATGAAGACAACTCTCGTCCTCATCCCTCTACTCTCATCTCTCTCGATCGATTCTCAAGAGTTCTAAAGTCCATCATCAATGATCATCTCATCTTACATAGAAATCTCTCTCTTCAGTCATCCAATCTCTCATCTCAGTCTCACTCTCCTCCAATCCTCTCTCTCCCGTCATCTCTCAATCTCGTACATACAACAAGTACTCTCTTCACTACTACTAGCGTACTAACTAATCGCACAATCACTACCACTTTATTCTACACCTTTCCTTCCTAATCCCTCCTTCCGCTCCACTAAATCCTCCCTCCCTACCACCTCTCCCAGTCCTCTCCCTAAGCCACTCCCTCCCTCCCTCCGAAAACCTCCTCGCTCCCATTCCCATACCACAATCCCGTCCCTATTACAGGATTAAACCGCTCCTTCCTGACCCGTAAAGAAAAGACAACCGCCCGACCTACAGCTCCTGCTTCACGCAATCTCCAGTTACAGCCTCCGCTCCGCTCTTTCCCTCCCTCAGATACACTCGCCGACTCTAACACGAGAAGCGCTGCTCGCGCTACCTCAACCATGCCGCTCAAGCCTCACCTCTCCCTACGCCTCGCTCCACAATCCCTACCTTCCCTACCCTGCCCTCCCGCCCTCCTTCAGAGCCTATCCCGTGACGCCCGCAATAGCCCAGTCGCTCTCACCTCCCTCCCTCAACCTCCTTTACCTACTCCCCTCACTCCTTCCTGCTACCTCCACTCGCCTCCTTCCCCTCCCTCACTCCCCCTCCCTCCCTCCCTCCCTCCCTCCCTCCCCTCACCTCCTCTTGCCTCTCTGTCCCATCGCCTGACCACACTCCTCCCTCCTCCCTCCCTTCCCTCCCTCCTTCCTCCCCTCCTCCCTACCCTGTCCCTCCGCTAACTGCCCTGCCCTCCGCTGGTACACCTTAGCCAACTAACCCTGACTCTACGCAATCCTTCCTCCTTCCTCCTCCTCGCCTCACTCCCTACCTCCTCCTTCGACCTCCCTCTCCAATCACCCTCGCCTCAAGAACCTGGACCTCACCCCACCTACTTCCTCTCCCTACACCATCCCTCCTCCTCTACCCCTCCCTCCCTCTCGCTCCTTTCCTCCCTTTCTCCCGTCCGTCCCTCGCTCTCCCTACTTCCCAGGGCCTGACCGCTCCGTAAGTCGCCTCGGCTCCTTCCCTCCTCCCTCCTCGCCCTCCCGTACGGCTCCTCCTCGTCCCTTAGAGAAAGAGAAGCCCTCACCAACCCCTTCACACTTAAAGATAACTCCATGTCTCCAGGGAGAGTCAAACTTAAGTGTTCCACTTAATCTCTGAAATGGGAGAACTGTTTAAAAAAACACAAGAAAAAAATCTATAATAACAGCGATAATATGCGTCACCGTGAGAGAGTGTATGGGCAAATTAGGGTGATAGTGAAGGAGGAACATGCTGCTACCTAGAGGGTAGGACATGAGAAGACGGAGGGAGTAGATAGATGGAGAATACTCGCGAAGATTGAGAAATTATTGTATATATTAAAATTTCTAACCAATATGTGAAATAACTAAGCAGATGGAGATTATGTTAGACATCACCTTGGGTTGAAATATCGATTTATTACGGCGTCAGTACCCAGGCTAGTGTTGGTTTGTTGATGTAGGATTACTAGTCGGATTTTACTGCCACACGAAAGTACTGGCAACCAATGAGAGGTACTAGCAACACTACTCAGCAACCAGGAAGGAGTAACTAGTTCAGATATCCACTCAGCAACCAGGAAGAGTACTAGCAGCTACCACTCAGCAACCAGGAAGAGTACTAGCAACAACTACTCAGCAACCAGGAAGAGTACTAGCAACAACTACTCAGCAACCAGGAAGAGTACTAGCAACAACTACTCAGCAACCAGGAAGAGTACTAGCAACAACTACTCAGCAACCAGGAAGAGTACTAGCAACAACTACTCAGCAACCAGGAAAGTATTTAGCAACAACACTCAGCAACCAGGAAGAGTACTAGCAACAACAACCAGCAACCGGGAAAGAGTACTAGCAACAACACTCAGCAACCAGGAAGAGTACTAGCCAACAAACCTACTCACAACCAGGAAGAGTACTAGCAACAACTACTCAGCAACCAGGAAGAGTACTAGCAACAACTACTCAGCAACCAGGAAGAGTACTAGCAACAACTACTCAGCAACCAGGAAGAGTACTAGCAACAACTACTCAGCAACCGGGAAAAGAGTACTAGCAAACCTACTCACAACCAGGAAGAGTACTAGTACACCACTCAGCAACCAGAAGAGTACTAAGCAACTAACTACTCAGCAACCAGGAAGAGTACTAGTAGCTACCACTCAGCATCCAGGAAGAGTACTAGCAACAACTACTCAGCAACTAGGAAGATTACTAGCAGCTACCACTCAGCAACCAGGAAGAGAACTAGCAACAACCACTCAGCAATCAGGAAGAGTACTAGCAACAACCACTCAGCAACCAGGAAGAGTACTAACAACTACCAGTCAGCAACCAGGAAGAGTACTAGCAACAACTACTCAGAAACCCAGGAAGAGACAAAGCAGCTACCACTCAGCAACCAGGAAGAGTACTAGCAGCTACCACTCAGCACCAGGAAGGAGTACTAGTAGCAAACCACTCAGCAAACAGGAAGAGTACTAGCAGCAAACCACTCAGCAACCGGGAAGAGTACTAGAAAGCACCACTCAGCAACCGGGAAGATACTAGCAGCTACCACTCAGCAACCAGGAAGAGTACTAGTAGCTACCACTCAGCAAACAGGAAGAGTACTAGCAGCTACCACTCAGCAACCAGGAAGAGTACTAGCAGCTACCACTCACAACCAGAAAGACTAGTAGCTACCACTCAGAAAACAGAAGAGTACTAGCAGCAAACCACTCAGCAATCAGGAAGAGTACTAGCAGCCCCACCCCAGCAACCAGAAAGAGTACTGGGAAACAACTACTCAGCAACCAGGAAAGAGTACTAGAGCTACCACTCAGCAACCAGGAAGAGTACTAGCAGCTACCACTCAGCAACCAGGAAGAGTACTAGCAGCTACCACTCAGCAACCAGGAAGAGTACTAGCAGCTACCACTCAGCAACCAGGAAGAGTACTAGCAACAACTACTCAGAAACCCAAGGAAGAGTACTAGCAACACTCCCTCAGCAACCAGGAAGAGTACTAGTAGCTAACACTCACAACAACAGGAAGAGTATTTAGCAGCTACCCCCCTCAGCAATCAGGAAGAGTACTAGCAGCAAACACCAGCAACCAGGAAGAGTACTAGCAGCTACCACTCAGCTTTTAAAGGGAAGAGTACTAGCACACGACTCAGCAACCAGGAAGAGTACTAACAACTACCACTCAGCAACCAGGAAGAGTACTAGTAACAACTTCTCAGCAACCAGGAAGAGTACTAGCAACAACTACTCAGCAACCAGGAAGAGTACTAGCAACAACTACTCAGCAACCAGGAAGAGTACTAGCAACAGCTACTCAGCAACCAGGAAGAGTACTAGAACAAACCCACTCGCAACCAGGAAGATACTAGCAGCCACACTCAGCAACCAGGAAGAGTACTAGCAACAACTACTCAGCAACCAGGAAGACTACTAGCAGCCACCACTCAGCAACCAGGAAGAGTACTAGCAGCTACCACTCAGCAACCCAGGAAGAGTACAAAGTAGCTACCACTCAGCAACCAGGAAGAGTACTAGTAGGCTCCCACCAGCAACCAGGAAGAGTACTAGCAACAACTACTCAGCAACCAGGAAGAGTACTAGCACCAAACCAACTCGCAACCAGGAAGAGTACTAGCAGCTACCACTCAGCAACCAGGAAGAGTACTAGTAGCTACCACTCAGCAACCAGGAAGAGTACTAGTAGCTACCACTCAGCTACCAGGAAGAGTACTAGCAGCCACCACTCAGCAACCAGGAAGAGTACTAGCAGCTACCACTCAGCAACCAGGAAGAGTACTAGTAGCTACCACTCAGCTACCAGGAAGAGTACTAGTAGCTACCACTCAGCAACCAGGAAGAGTACTAGCAACAACTACTCAGCAACCAGGAAGAGTACTAGCAGCCACCACTCAGCAACCAGGAAGAGTACTAGCAGCTACCACTCAGCAACCAGGAAGAGTACTAGTAGCCACCACTCAGCAACCAGGAAGAGTACTAGCAACAACTACTCAGCAACCAGGAAGAGTACTAGTAGCTACCACTCAGCAACCAGGAAGAGTACTAGCAGCTACCACTCAGCAACCATTAAGAGTACTAGCAGCTACCACTCAGCAATCAGGAAGAGTACTACCCAACAACACCTCAGCAACCAGGAAGAGTATTTACCCAACAACTCTCAGAAACCCGGGAAGAGTACTAGTAGCTAACACTCACAACCAGGAAGAGTACTAGCAGCTACCACTCAGCAACCAGGAAGAGTACTAGTAGCTAACACTCAGCAACCAGGAAGAGTACTAGCAGCTACCACTCAGCAACCAGGAAGAGTACTAGTAACAACTTCTCAGCAACCAGGAAGAGTACTAGCAACAACTACTCAGCAACCAGGAAGAGTACTAGCAACAACTACTCAGCAACCAGGAAGAGTACTAGCAACAGCTACTCAGCAACCAGGAAGAGTACTAGTAGCTAACACTCAGCAACCAGGAAGAGTACTAGCAGCCACGGCTCAGCAACCAGGAAGAGTACTAGCAACAACTACTCAGCAACCAGGAAGAGTACTAGCAGCCACCACTCAGCAACCAGGAAGAGTACTAGCAGCTACCACTCAGCAACCAGGAAGAGTACTAGCAACAACTACTCAGCAACCAGGAAGAGTACTAGCAGCCACCACTCAGCAACCAGGAAGAGTACTAGCAACAACTACTCAGCAACCAGGAAGACTACTAGCAGCCACCACTCAGCAACCAGGAAGAGTACTAGTAGCTACCACTCAGCTACCAGGAAGAGTACTAGTACTAACCAACTCAGCAACCAGGAAGAGTACAAAGCAACAACTACACAGCAACCGGGAAGAGTACTAGCACCCACCACTCAGCAACCAGGAAGAGTACTATCAGCTACCACTCAGCAACCAGGAAGAGTACTAGCAACAACTACTCAGCAACCAGGAAGAGTACTAGCAGCTACCACTCAGCAACCAGGAAGAGTACTAGTAGCTACCACTCAGCAACCAGGAAGAGTACTAGTAGCTACCACTCAGCAACCAGGAAGAGTACTAGAAGCCCCCACTCAGCACCAAAAAAGAGTACTAGACACACTCGCAACCAGAAGAGTACTCAAAAAACTACCGAAACCCAGGAAGAGTACTACGCACCACTCAGCAACCAGGAAGATACTAGAGCTTCCACTCGCTATCGGGAAGAGTACTAGCAAAAACCCTTTCAGAAACCGGAAGAGTAAGCAGCTCCCAAACAACCAGGAGAGTATAGTACACCCTCAGCACCAGGAAGAGTAAGAGCACCACTCAGAAAACCGGAAGAGTACTAGCAAAAACTCCCAAGCAACGGGAAAGAGATCACCCACCATCAGCAACCAGGAAATCTAGCACCCCACTCAGCAACCGGGAAGAGTACTATAGACCATCAAAACCGGAAGAGATTCACAACCCTCGGGCAACCAGGAAGAGTAAAACCCCCCAAAACAATATTTTTCAGGCAACCGGAAGATACTAGAAAAGGCTACCTCACAACCAGAAGAGTACTGCAACAACTACTCAGCAACCAGGAAGGTACTAGCAAAAACACTCAGCAACCAGGAAGAGACTAGAAACAATCAGCAACCGGGAAGAGTACTAAGTACCATCCAACGAAGAGTACTACAGCTCCCACTCAGAAACCCAGGAAGAGTATAGAACAATTTTCAGCAACCAGGAAGAGTACTAGAAACAAACTCAGCCCCCGGGAAAGAGCTAGCAACAACACTCACAACCAAAAAGGAAGAAACCCCACTACCAGAAAAGGAAGAGACTAGCAACAACACCAACAACCGGAAGGTACTAGCAACAAAAATCACAACCAGGAAGAGTACAGAGAACATCAGAAACCGGGAAGTACTAGACCCCCCTTTCACAACCAGAAGAGTACAGAAAACTCTCACAACCCAGGAAGGTACTAGCACCCCACTCAGCCCAGGAAGATTACTAGACCCCACCAGCAACCGGGAAAAGATACTAGAAAACAATATCAAACCAGGAAATATACAAAACCACTCAGCAACCAGGAAGAGTACTACACTACCACTCAGCAACCGGGAAGAGACTTCTACCACTCAGAAACCAGGAAGAGTCTAGAAACCACTAGAACCAGGAAGAGTACTAGAAACAACTACTCACAACCAGGAAGAGTACTAGCACCCACCCTCAGAAACCCAGGAAAGTACTAGCACCACATCGAAACCAGGAAGAGAAACTAGCAGCCACACCAGAAACCCGGAAGGAAACTACAGCCACCACCAGCAACCGGGAAAGTACTAGCACCACACTCACAACCAGGAAGAGTCTAGCACCCACACTCAGAAACCCGGGGAAGATACTAGACCCCCACTCAAAACCAAAAAGAGCTAGCACCACCACTCAGAAACCCAGGGATACTAGCACCCCACTAGAAACCGGGAAAGTACTAGACCCCATCAGAAACCAGAAGAGTATGCAGAAACTCAAAACCCAGGAAGGTACTAGAACAACTACTCAGCAACCGGGAAGAGTACAGACTACCACTCACAACCGGGAAAGGGTATAGCAAATATCAGAACCGGGAAAGTATAGGAAAAACTACTCAGAACCCAGGAAGAGTACTGGCTACCACTCCAACCAGAAGAGTACTGAAAATACTCACAACCAGGAAGAGTACTAGACAACACCAGCAACCGGGAAAGTTCGCTCCCACCAGAACCAGGAAGAGTCTAGAGCACCCTCAGAAACCCGGGAAAGAGTATAGCAGCAACATCCAAAGGGGGCCAAAAAACCAGAAAGGAAGGGTACGCGCACCATCAGAAAACCAGGAAGATAAGCAAAAACTCAGCAACCAGGGAAGAGTACTGAGCTCCCATCACAACGGGGAAGAGTACTGGGAAAAAAACCCCCCTTACCCCACTCAGCAACGGAAAGACTAGCAGCTCCACTCAAACCAGGAAGGTATAGCAGACCACCAGCAACCGGGAAAGGTACTGTAGCTCCCACTCAGCAACCAGAAGAGTACTAGTATAACTCAGCAACCAGGAAGAGTTACAACTCCAAAAAACAAGTGACCAACAACACACAAGCATCGCGCCCCTAACTTCATTTTAAGCAGCACGGGAAAAAAACTCCCCTGACACACGACCCCCACGAGACGGGTGTGGATGTTTGTGTTACGCCAACCCGCCCACCACTGAGGACAGGTGTGGATGTTTTGTTACCCCAACCACGACCCCTCTGAGGACGGTTGGAATGTTTGTTACCCCCAACCACGACACACTGAGGACAGGTGTGGATGTTTGTGTTACGCCAACACACGACACCACTGAGGACAGGTGTGGATGTTGTGTTACCCCAACACACGACCACACTGAGGACAGGTGTGGATGTTGTGTTACCCCAACACACGACACCACTGAGGACAGGTGTGGATGTTTGTTTACGCCAACACACGACCATCACTGAGGACAGGTGTGGATGTTTGTGTTACGCCAACACACGACCATCACTGAGGACAGGTGTGGATGTTTGTGTTACGCCAACACACGACCATCACTGAGGACAGGTGTGGATGTTTGTGTTACCCCAACACACGACCACCACTGAGGACAGGTGTGGATGTTTGTGTTACGCCAACACACGACCATCACTGAGGACAGGTGTGGATGTTTGTGTTACGCCAACACACGACCATCACTGAGGACAGGTGTGGATGTTTGTGTTCCTCCAACACACGACCACCACTGAGGACAGGTGTGGATGTTTGTGTTACGCCAACACACGACCATCACTGAGGACAGGTGTGGATGTTTGTGTTACGCCAACACACGACCACCACTGAGGACAGGTGTGGATGTTTGTTACCCCAACACACGACCATCACTGAGGACAGGTGTAGATGTTCGTGTTGGACTGTATTATCCGGCTTAGCCAGCATCAGTATCTCACCAACCTCCGTCCCTAGTACATAGTGGCACTCTCTTCTAGTATTTTAGCTTCTAGGAGCGCTTCTGGCAGCTCAGATAGACACTGTGAATGTAAGGTATCTCTCTCTCTCTCTCTCTCTCTCTCTCTCTCTCCCTCTCTCTCTGTTCAGCTTTTTGTTCAGTTGTTCATATTTCCTGGAGGGAAGATCTCTCTTGCTTGCTCCTCGTTTCAGAGGGCCATTAAATGTGATTTGAGAATATTGCATGAAACGTAGAGACGTTCAATGTAACTCTTGTCTTGAATCATGTCACTGAGGGGTGTGTGTGTGTGTGTGTGTGTGTGTGTGTGTGTGTAGTCACCTAGTTGAGGTTGCGGGGGTTGAGTGCGTGTGTGTTTGTGTGTGTGTGTGTGTGTGTGTGTGTGTGTGTGTGTGTTGTAGTATGTGTGTGTGTGTGTGTGTTGTGTGTGTGTGTGTGTGTGTGTGTGTGTGTAGTCACCTAGTTGAGGTTGCGGGGGTTGAGTGCGTGTGTGTGTGTGTGTGTGTGTGTGTGTGTGTGTTCGCCTAAGTGTGGTTGTAGGGGTCGAGTCATAGCTCCTGGTACCGCCTCTTCACTGGTCGCTAGTAGGTCCACACACTCCATGCTCCATGAGCTTTATTATACCTCTTCTTAAAGCTGTGTATGGATCCTGCCTCCACTACATCACTCTCCAGACTATAGGGAAACTGAGTTAAGGTAAATAAAATCGTAGATGGTAGTGGTAGTAACTAACTTACCTACCCTTCTGACATTTACCTCACAGATATTTACCCCCTGGGAGCTCTTACCCCTCGTGTGTGTGTACCTCTTGGACCTGTTTCCCCTCGTGTGTACCTTTTCGTTCAGTTACCTCCCTCGTCTTTCTTTTATTTCCACTAGTTACATCCTAGTGTGTACCTGTTCATTGAGTCAGTCTCTGGTGTCTTCCTGCACCAGGGTTAACCCTCCTAAGATAATATTTGCTTGGCTGTCCCATGTATTTACTCAGTGAGTGCTGAGCAAGGAGGCACCTTCCTTCGTCAACACCTTCACCTGTCACTTTCACTTGCCACCTCTACTGGATACGCCTTTGTGATTCCCTTAGCTTCTTCTCATTAGTTCTCTTTGTTTTACTTCCCCTCCTCCTTTTTCTCTTCTCTTTTCACCCTCCTCTTCCTTCTCTTCCTACTATTATTATCATCTACAATAACAAAAGTTATAGCTGACACTACATTTGTGAAAAGGTGCAGCATCCAGAAGCATTTTTTAAAGTAATTTTTTCTTGCTGTATTCTAGAGGACTGGAGGGTGGGGAGAGAGTCTTATGTTTTGCTATACTTGGGTCGTACATCTAGATTCTAGATAATTCACGATAGACTACTATTATCACCACTACTACTACTACTACTACTATTACTATTACTCCTTCGTCCATTTATCCTCCCTCCCTAACTTCCTCCCACTCCCACGCCCACTCCCACTCCCACTCCCACTGATGCATCATCATCAATCACCGCTAAGGATCAATCCTTCATGCCTGGGCCAGGCTGACACACTCTCCTCAATACTTCCTTCCACACTTGCCACTCCTAGGAAGTATTTCAAGGAATCTCTCCGTTCCACCTGTCTCATTCCACTCCTTCCATTACTCGGATATATATATATATATATATATATATATATATATATATATATATATATATATATATATATATATATATATATATATATATATATATATATATATATATATATATATATATATTGAAAAATATTTTGGACTAGAAATTTTATGGATACTGTTATGAGTAGGGGAGCGCTAAAGCTGTAGGGCTCGTTCAGCTGCTGGGATAAAGAAAGGTAATCAGGTTTGATTTAAGGGAGGGAGAGAGAACGTTAGTTCAAGATCCTCGGATCAAGAGTTCCTTTCAGTAGCACCGAGACACCCTCCCTGCCAGGACTCTGGCACCCCTGCCAGGACTCTGGTACCCCTACCAGGACTCTGGCACCCCTGCCAGGACCCAGGTACCCCTGCCAGGACTCTGGCACCCCTGCCAGGACTCTTGACCCCTGCCAGGACACTGGCACCCCTGCCAGGACTTTGGGACCCCTGCCAGGGCTCTGGCACCCCTGCCAGGACCCAGGTACCCATGCCAGGACTCTGGCACCCCTGCCAGGACTCTGGACCCCTGCCGGGACACTGGCACCCCTGCCAGGCGTCAGGTCGGGTGTTGATGGCCATATATTAAATTCCTACATGATTGCCCTCCCTTCCCGCCAAACTCTCGTTTATTTCCCGCCAAATATTCCCTCTTTCCCGCCAAACTCTGGTTTATTTCCCGCTAAACATTTCTTCTTTCCCGCAAAACTATCTTTTATTTCCCGCCAACTTGTCGTTTATTTCCCGCTAACCTGTCGTTCATTTCCCGCCAACTTGTCGTTCATTTCCCGCCAACTTGTTCATTTCCCGCCCCCAGAATCTGGCTACGCTGCCCCTAAGTTCTCAGAATTTAGAACAACTCTACAAAAGCTGTCATCGTCCCAGAGACAGTAATTAGAAATTTAGAGGAAGACAAACACACACACACACACACACACACACACACACACACACACACACACACACACACACACAGGTTGAGGGAAATCGGCCTGACGACACTGGAGGCCAGGAGGGTCAGGGGAGACATGATAATGACATAAAATACTGCGCGGAATAGACGAGGTGGACAAAGACGGGATGTTCCAGAGATGGGACACAGACACAAGAGGTCACAATTGGAAGTTGAAGACTCAGATGAATCAAAGGGATGTTAGGAAGTATTTCTTCAGTCATAGAGTAGTCAAGCCGTGGAATAGCCTAGAAAGTGACGTAGTGGAGGCGGGAACCATACATAGTTTTAAGGCGAGGTATGATAGAGCTCATGGAGCAGGGAGAGAGAGGACCTAGTAGCAATCAGCGAAGAGGCGGGGCCAGGAGCTGTGACTCGACCTCTGCAACCACAAATAGGTGAGTACAAATAGGTGAGTACACACACACACACACACACACACACACACACACACACACACACACACACACACACACACACACACACACACACACACACCACACACACACCAAGAAGAACGTCTGTCGAGTACCTCTATGACCCTCCCCAGCCCCTCCATCAGCCACCCCAGCCCATTCATCAACCTCCCAGCCCCTCCACCAACCTCTCAGCCCCTTCATCAACCTCCCAACCCCTCCATGACCCTCCTCAACCTCTCCATCAACCTCCCCAGCCCCTCCATCAACCACCCCAGCCCATTCATCAACCTCCCAGCCCCTCCACCAACCTCTCAGCCCCTTCATCAACCTCCCAACCCCTCCATGACCCTCCTCAGCCTATCCATCAACCTCCCCAGCCCCTCCATCAACCACCCCAGCCCATTCATCAACCTCCCAGCCCCTCCACCAACCTCTCAGCCCCTTCATCAACCTCCAAACCCCTCCATGACCCTCCTAAACCTCTCCATCAACCTCCCAACCCCCTCCCCAAAGGGCCCATCTCAACCTCCCATCCACCAACTCTCAACACATCCCCACCCTCCAGACCCTCCCAGCCTCTCCATCAACTCAGCCCTATCAACTCCCACCAATCATAACTCCAGCCCTACCAACCTTAGTCCCTTACAACCTCCAACCCCATGCCTTTCACCCTCCCATCAACCTCCCAGCTCCATCAACACCCCAACCCATTCATAAACCCATCAGCCCACTAACAACCTCTCAGCAGCCTCATCAACCTAACCCTCCTAACCTTCACCCTCTCCCATCAACTCCCAGCCCTATCCACACCAGCCTTATAAACAACCACTCCCAACCGCTCCATCAATTCCCCAGCCCCTACCATGCAACACCCACCCATCATGCAATCCACCCCTGCACAACTACAGCGGGCCCCTTATCATCCCTCCATACCCCTATGACCTCCAGGCCTTTCCATCAACCCCGACCCTTTATCAACTCCCAGCCATTCATCATAACCAGCACCTCACCAACTTAACCCCTTCATCAACTAACCCTCCATGACCCCCTAGCCTCTCCATCAACTTCCCAGCGCCTACCAACTTAAACCCTAACATTCAACTACCACATCCTCCGGGCTGCGAAACAGTGTCTAGTTGGTCCGTCAAAAACCAGTCAAAAAAATAAAAAATAATTATGGACTAACGACTGTGGGACAATTTTTAGCGTGATGCCCGGAGAACTTTCAGACAAGTGAAGTTTCTCAACTGCCCAAGAAGGCCTAAAAATCCTCAACAACAAGCATGCAACTTAACATCTAAATTTACCAGATCAATTTTCCCTGCATGCCTCCAGCTGAACAACCCACTTTTCCCTTTAATACAAGATAGGTAATTTAAAGGGGGATTAATAAAGTATAGGATATTAAAAGGATGGAATTAAAGAAGGTTAAAGTAAAAAAGGGTTGAAATAAATAGTCATGGAAAATAAAAGGTTGGAAATTTAAAAGGAGGAATTAAAGGGATAACTAAGATGGAAATAAAAGGGGATGGAAATTAAAGATAACATAAAAAAGATAAAACCAGTTCAAATAAAATGCCGTAACAACTCCAACATCCGATTGAACCACAGAACACTACAGTGTAACAAGGCTTGCCTACCAGGCTACCCCCCAGAGAAACACACGTAACACACAGCATGCACAAAACCACAGCATGCAACATAACACGCATGCAACATAACACAGCATCCCAACATAACACAGCATGCAACATAACACAGCATCCCAAACAACATCACATACAAGATCAACATAACACAGCATGCAACATACACAGCATAACATAACACAGCAAACAACATAACACAGCATGCAACATAAACAGCATGCAACATACCACGGGCATGCAACATAACACAGCTGCAACATAACACAGCATGCAACATAAAACGGGCATGCAACATAACACAGCAGGCAACATAACACAGCATGAAAACATAACACAGCATGCAACATAACACAGCATGCAACATAACACAGCATGCAACATAACACAGCATGCAAAAATAACAAAACATGCAACATAACACAGCATGCAACATAACACACAGCATGAAACATAACACAGCATGCAACATAACACAGCATGCCAACATAACACAGCATGCAACATAACACAGCATGCAACATAACACAGCATGCAACATAACCACAGCATGCAACATACACAGCAATGCAACATAACACAGCATGCAACATAACACAGCATGCAACATAACACAGCATGCAACATAACACAGCATGCAACATAACACAGCATGCAAAAATAACACAGCATGCAACATAACACAGCTTTGCAACATAACACAGCATGCAACATAACACAGCATGCAACATAACACAGATGCAACATAACACAGCATGCAACATAACACAGCATGCAACAACACAGCATGAAACCATAAAAACAGCATGCAACATAACCCCAGCATGCAAATAACACAGCATGCAACATAACACAGCATCAACATAACACAGCATGCAACATAACACAGCATGCAACATAACACAGATGCAACAAAAACCACAGCATGCAACATAACACAGCATGCAACATAAACAGCATGAAAACATAACACAGCATGCAACATAACACAGCATGCAACATAACACAGCATGCAACATAACACAGCATGCAACATAACACAGCATGCAACATAACACAGCATGCAACATAACACATGCAACATAACACAGCATGCAACAACAGCATGCAAAAACATAACACAGCATGCAACATAACACAGCATGCAACATAACACAGCATGCAACATAACACAGCATGCAACATAACACAGCATGCAACATAACACAGCATGCAACATAACACAGCATGCAACATAACACAGCATGCAACATACACACTTTTGCAACATAACACAGCATGCAACATAACACAGCATGCAACATAACACAGCATGCAACATAACACAGCATGCAACATAACACAGCATGCAACATAACACAGCATGCAACATAACACAGCATGCAACATAACACAGCATGCAACATAACACACATGCAACATAACAAGCACAACATACACAGCATGCAACAAAAAACACAGCATGCAACATACCACAGCATGCAACATAACACAGCATGCAACATAACACGGGCATCATAACAAACACAGCATGCAACATAACACAGCATGCAACATAACACAGCATGCAACATAACACAGCATGCAACATACCACAGCATCCAACATAACACACTGCAACATAACACAGCATGCAAATAACACAGCATGCAACATAACCACAGCATGCAACATAACACAGAAATGCAACATAACACACATGCAACATAACACAGAAATGCAACATAACACAGCATTGCAACAAAAAACACAGCATGCAACAAAACCACAGCATGCAACATAACACAGAAAGCAACATAACACACAGCAACATAACACAGCATGCAACATCCACAGCATGCACCATACCACAGCATGCAACATAACACAGAAATGCAACATAACACAGCATGCAACATAACACAGCATGCAACAAAACCACAGCATGCAACAAAAACACAGCATGCAACATAACACAGCATGCAACCAAAACCACAGCATGCAACATAACACAGCATGCAACATAACACAGCATGCAACATAACACAGCATGCAACATAACACAGCATGCAACATAACACAGCATGCAACATAACACAGCATGCAACATAACACAGCATGCAACATAACACAGCATGCAACAAAAACACAGCTTTGCAACATAAAAACAGCATGCAACATAACACAGCATTGCCACATAAAAGCTGAACTACACAGCATGACATAACACGATTACATAAAATATGCAACATACACCGCTTAACAGTAACCCAGCATAAACATAAACCATGAACCACGCATAGCATCCCAGCAGCCAACCCATCCACATAAACAGCAGAAATAAACAGCATGAAATCACAGGGCAGCACTCCAGATGACTCCGGTCTGAACGACCGATGCAAATAACGCTGAATCGATGAACATACCAGCGGGATAACAAGATGCAACAAAACGGCATCCTAACGCATAAAATAGATGCTCAAGTTGAAACAAAAATGTAATGCTAAAATAGGGCTGGGGTCTGGAGGGGGAACTTAAAGCTTTTAAAGGGGGGATGAATATGCTGGAGTGGGGGACTGGTATCAGAAACGGCATAGTATTTGGGCAAAGGGAAATGTGATCTGGTGGAGGGGGCTGGTTCTTGGGGGTTTTATCCCCGGAGTGGAGGGATTTTTAAATCTGGGTTATCGATTAATCTGGAGTGGAAGACGATCCTGGGGGATGGACGGGTCATTGAGGGAAGACTGGTGGATGCGGGGAGTGGGGGGGCTGGTGGATGCGGGGGTTTGGAGGGACTGGTGGATGCTGGGAGTGGAGGGACTGGTGGATGTGGAGTGGAGGGACTGGTGGATGCTGGAGGGAGGGATTTGGTGGAGGGTGGAGGGGAAAGGGACTGGGGGGTGCTGGAGTGGAAGGACTGGTGGATGCTGGGGTGGAGGGCTGGTGGATGCTGGGTGGAGGATTTGTGGATGCTGGAGGGGAGGGGGATCTGGGTGGAAGGCGGGTGGGTGGAGGGAGTGGTGGATGCTGGAGGGGAAAGGACTGGTGGATGCTGGAGTGGAGGACTGGTGGATGTGGGGTGGAGGGACTGGTGGATGCTGGAGTGGAGGGATGGTGGATGTGGAGTGGAGGGACTGGTGGATGCTGGGGTGGAGGGACTGGTGGTTTCGGGAGTGGAAGGGACTGGTGGATGCTGGGTGGAAGGGACTGGTGGATGCTGGGGTGGAGGGACTGGTGGTTTGCTGGGTGAAGGACTGGTGGATGCGGGGGTTTGGAGGACTGGTGGATGGCTGGGGTGGAGGGACTGGTGGATGCTGGGTGGAGGAGTGGGGGGACTGGTGGATGCTGGAGTGGAGGGACTGGTGGATGCTGGAGTGGAAGGACTGGTGGATGCTGGAGGGGAAAGGACGGTGGATGCTGGGGTGAGGGACTGGTGGATGCTGGGTGAGGGATTGGTGGTTTGCTGGGGTGGAGGGACTGGGGGAAATGCTGGGTGGAGGGATTTGGTGGATGCTGGAGGAAACTGGTGGATGTGATGGAGGATGGTGGTGCTGGAGTGGAAGGGACGGGTGGAGATGCTGGGGTGGAGGGATTTGGGGGAAATGCGGGGGTGGAGGGACTGTGACTGGTGGAGGGACTGGGGATGCGGGAGTGGAAGGTGGATGCTGGAGGGGAAGGACTGGTGGATGCTGGAGTGGAAGGACTGGTGGATGCTGGGGGGGAGGGAGGTGGATGCTGGGGGGGAAAGGGACTGGTGGATGCTGGAGTGGAGGGATTGGGTGGATGCTGGATGGAAGGGGGTGGATGCTGGGTGGAAGGCTGGTGGATGCTGGGTAGGAGGGACTGGTGGATGCTGGGGTGGAGGAATTGGTGGATGCTGGGTGGAGGGACTGGTGGATGCTGGAGTGGAGGGACTGGTGGATGCTGGAGTGGAAGGACGGGTGGATGCTGGAGTGGGGACAGGTGATGGGGTGGAGACTGGTGGTGCTGGGAGGAGGGATTGGTATGCTGGGGGAGGGACTGGTGGATGCTGGAGTGGAGGGACGGGTGGATGCTGGGGGGGGACTGGTGGATGCTGGAGGGGAAGGACGGGGTGGATGCTGGGGGGAAAGGGACTGGTGGATGCTGGAGTGGAGGGATTGGTGGATGCTGGGGTGGAAGGACTGGTGGATGCTGGGGTGGAAGGACTGGTGGATGCTGGAGTGGAGGGACTGGTGGATGCTGGAGTGGAAGGACTGGTGGATGCTGGAGTGGAAGGACTGGTGGATGCGGGGGGAAAGGACTGGTGGATGCGGGGAGGGGAAAAGGACTGGTGGATGTGGAGTGGAGGAGGTGGATGCTGGAGTAAAAGGACGGGTGGAGCTGGAGTGGAAGGACTGGGGGAAATGCTGGAGTGGAGGGATGTGGTTTGCGGAGTGGAGGACGGGGTGGATGTGGAGTGGAAGGACTGGTGGATGCGGTGGGGGGAAACTGGTGGATGCTGGATGGAAAGGACTGGTGGATGCGGGAGTGGAGGGACTGGTGGATGCTGGAGTGAAGGACTTGGTGGATGCTGGAGTGGAGGGATTGGTGGATGCTGGGGTGGAGGGACTGGTGGATGCTGGAGTGGATGGAGGGTGGATGCGGGTGGAGGACTGGTGGATGCTGGAGTGGAGGGACTGGTGGAATGCTGGAGTGGAGGGATGGTGGATGCTGGGTGGGGGGACTGGGTGGATGCTGAGGGAGGGACTGGTGGATGCTGGAGTGGAGGGACTGGTGGATGCTGGGGTGGAGGGACTGGTGGATGCTGGAGTGGAGGGACTGGTGGATGCTGGAGTGGAGGGATTGGTGGATGCTGGGGTGGAGGGACTGGTGGATGCTGGGTGGAAGGACTGGTGGATGCTGGAGTGGAGGGACTGGTGGATGCTGGAGTGGAGGGACTGGTGGATGCTGGAGTGGAGGATGGTGGATGCTGGGGGGGAGGGACTGGTGGATGCTGGAGTGGGGGGACTGGTGGTGCTGGAGTGGAGGGACGGTGGATGCGAGTGAGGACGGTGGATGCTGGAGTGGAGGATGGTGGATGCTGGAGTGGAGGGACTGGTGGATGCTGGGTGGAGGGATTTGGTGGATGCTGGGTGGAGGGACTGGTGATGCGGGGTTTGGAGGGATTGGTGGATGCTGGGTGGGGGGATGTGAGCTGGGGGGAAAGGGACTGGTGGATGCTGGATGGGGGGACTGGTGGATGCTGGAGTGGAGGGACTGGTGGATCTGGAGTGGAGGGATTGGTGGATGCTGGGTGGAGGGGACGGGTGGATGCTGGAGTGGAGGGACTGGTGGATGCGGAGTGGAAGGGACTGGTGGATGCTGGGTGGGAGGGACTGGTGGATGCTGGAGTGGAGGGACTGGTGGATGCTGGAGTGGAGGGACTGGTGGATGCTGGAGTGGAGGGACTGGTGGATGCTGGGGGGGAAGGGACTGGTGGAATGCTGGGGGGGACTGGTGAAAGGGTGGAGGGACTGGTGAGTGGATGGAGGGATGGGGATGCTGGGGTGGAGGACTGGTGGATGCTGGGGGGAAAGGGACTGGGATGTGGGGTGGAGGGATTGGGGTGCGGAGTGGAGGCTGGTGGTGTTTGTGGGGAAAGGACAGGTGGATGCTGGAGTGGAAGGACTGGTGGATGCTGGAGTGGAGGGACTGGTGGATGCTGGAGTGGAGGGACTGGTGGATGCTGGAGTGGAGGGACTGGTGGATGCTGGAGTGGAAGGACTGGTGGATGCTGGAGTGGAGGGACTAGTGGATACTGGAGTGGAGGGACTGGTGGATGCTGGAGTGGAGGGACTGGTGGATACTGGAGTGTAGGGACTGGTGGATGCTGGAGTGGAGGGACTGATGGATACTTGAGTGGAGGGACTGGTGGATGCTGGAGTGGAAGGACTTGTGGATGGTGGAGTGGAGGGACTGGTGGGTGCAGGAGTGGAAGGACTCGTGGATGCTGGAGTGGAGGGACTGGTGGATGCTGGAGTGGAGGGACTGGTGGATGCTGGAGTGGGAGGACTGGTGGATGCTGGAGTGGAGGGACTGGTGGATGTTTCAGTGGAGGGGCTGGTGGATGCTGGAGTGGAAGGACTGGTGGATGCTGGAGTGGAGGGTTCGGTGGATGCGGGAGTGGAGAGACTGGTGGATGCTGGCGAGGGAAAGGGGCTGGTGGATGTTTGAGTGGGGGGACTGGTGGATGCTGGAGTGGAGGGACTGATGGTTTCTTGAGTGGAGGGACTGGTGGATGCTGGAGTGGAAGGACTTGTGGATGGTGGAGTGGAGGGACTGGTGGGTGCAGGAGTGGAAGGACTCGTGGATGCTGGAGTGGAGGGACTGGTGGATGCTGGAGTGGAGGGACTGGTGGATGCTGGAGTGGGAGGACTGGTGGATGCTGGAGTGGAGGGACTGGTGGATGTTTCAGTGGAGGGGCTGGTGGATGCTGGAGTGGAAGGACTGGTGGATGCTGGAGTGGAGGGTCTGGTGGATGCTGGAGTGGAAGACTGGTGGATGCTGCGATGGAAGGACTGGTGGATGCTTGAGTGGAGGGACTGGTGGATGCTGGAGTGGAGGGACTGGTGGATGCTGGAATTTAAGGACTGGTGGGTACTTCACCAACCAGGCTCCAATACTGTCAGCTCCACTTTTTAATAGCATCTCCAACCACCATCCCACCACACTCACTAATCCCTCTACAACCCAATCACCACACCATCTCACCACCCTCACTATCCTCTCTCACCCCCCACCAGTACCACCATCCCACCACCCTCACTATCCTCTCACACACCCCATCACCACACCATCTCACCACCCTCACTATCCTCTCTCACACCCCCATCACCACACCATCCCACCACCGTCACTATCCTCTCTCACACACCCCATCGCCACACCATCCCACCACCCCACTATCCTCTCACACCCCCTACCACCACACCATCCCACCACCCTCACTATCCTCTCTCACACCCCTACCACCACACCATCCCACACAGTCTCATCTATCCCTTCAATCTTCCAAAAAAGGCCTTCCTATCCATCCTTCCACCAAAACTCTCAACCATTTACTTAAACGTCGTCCTCAGCCACATTCTCCCAGACCCTCGTCCCACTCTATCCTCAACCACTCCCCCTATTACCCAATAACTTCTCACAAACTACTCTCTCACTAAATCTATCCTTCTGTCCTACTATCCCACAGCATCAAGAGGTTTTTCTGCGTTCTCTGTGTGAGGAGAGAAACAAGCAGGAAGAAGGTCGTTTGTCAGGGTCGTGGAGAGAGACTGTGTGTGTATTGGCAGCACCACGACCTTCCTGTATACTGTATCAAGGTGCACACACACACACACACAACACACACACACACACACACACACACAAGGACAGGATGTTCCAGGGAGGGGACACAGAAACAAGAGGCCACAATTGGAAGTTGAAGACACAAATGAGTCAGAGAGATATTAGGAAGTATTTCTTCAGTCATAGAGTTGTAAGGCAGTGGAATAGCCTAGAAAATGACGTAGTGGAGGCAGGAACCATACACAGTTTTAAGACGAGGTTTGATAAAGCTCATGGAGCGGGGAGAGAGAGGGCCTAGTAGCAACCGGTGAAGAGGCGGGGCCAGGAGCTAGGACTCGACCCCTGCAACCACAAATAGGTGAGTAAATAGGTGAGTACACACACACACACACACACAGGCAGAGAAGGAGAGAGAGAATAGAGATTGAAGAGACTTTCTCATAGATCTGGAAAGTAAACAAGGGAGAAAAATACAACTGGACTGAGAACAGAAGCTGCAAGCATAAAAATAAAAAGGATCTTGGGGTAAACATAACGCCAAGCATATCGCCAGAGGCGTACATAAATCCTATGAGTGTCAGCGGTGGCAAGAGTAGCAAATTGCAGTAGAACGTTCAGGAGGGTGAATGTTTGTGAACGATTGTGCCTTTGTGGGAACGTTTCTGGGTTTGAAGAACGAGAGGAATATTGTAAGAAAGTATATATGACATTGAGTTCTTACATTCTTCACGTTCACCCTCTGTCTCTCACATTCTTCACGTTCACCCTCTGTCTCTCACATTCTTCACGTTCACCCTCTGTCTCTCACATTCTTCACGTTCACCCTCTGTCCCACATTTCTTTTACGTTCACCCTCTGTCTCACATCTTCACGTTCACCCTCGTCTCTCACATTCTTCACGTTTACCCTCTGTCTCTCACATTCTTCACGTTCAACCTTGTCCTCACATTCTTCAGTCCCCCTCTGTCTCTCACATCTTCAACGTTCACCCTCTGGGCTCTCACATTCTTCACGTTCACCCCTGTCTCAATTCTTCACGTAAACCCCCTGTCTCTCACATTCTCACGTTTCCACCCTCTGTCTCACATTCTTCACGTTCACCCTCTGTCTCGCATTCTTCACGTTCACCCTCTGTCTCACATTCTTCACGTTCACCCTCTGTCTCACATTCTTCACGTTCACCCTCTGTCTCTCCATTCTTCACGTTCACCCTCTGTATCACATTCTTCCGTTCACCCCCTGCTCACATTCTTCACGTTCACCCTTTCTCACTCTTCACGTTCACCCTCTGTCTCACATCTTCACGTTCACCTCCGTCTTTCCATTCTCCTCCAGGAATGTTTTTATTCTCCAACTTTGGTGATATCTGGGATGTCCATCATGGGTTTACGAGAGGAGAGAGGAGGAGGAGAGGGAGAGGAGGGAGAGGAGGGGAGAGAGGGGGAGAAGGAGGAGGGAGAGAGAGGAGTGAGAGAAGGTAGAAGAGAGAGGAGAGAGGGGAGAGAGAGAGGCGAGGAGGACAGAGTGGTGAGAGAGAGTAGAGGAGTGGGGGGGGGTCATCTAGGTCTCCCCTCTCTCCCTCAGCATCATAGGTCGTCACGACTTCCCCTAGACCAGGAGTCGTCACACCCCCCCCCCCGCACCAGGTGGTCGTCACAACCCCCCTTTCCCAGCACCAGGGGTGTCATACCCCCCTTCCCCCGCATCAGTGGGTACAACCTCCCCCCCCAGCACCAGTTTGGGCGTCACACCTCCCCCTCCCCACACCGGGGTGTTATAACCCCCCTCCCCGCACCAGTTGTCGTCACAACCCCTACACCATGTGGTCGTCATAACCCCCCCCCCAGCACCAAGGGTCGTCACGACCCACACACCAAAGATTAGTGGGTGTCATAGTTTTCCCACCAGTTTGTTCGTGTAATTCTCCTGCTCATTCCCTCGCATCTTCCTAAAGTAATATTCCTCAAGGAACGTATTTGAGTCCCTTCCCCCCCCTTCCCTCCCCTCCTCCCCCTCCTCCCTTCCACCCTCCCTCCCATTCTCTCCCTCCATCCCTTCCTCTTACTTCTCCTTCCCTCCTTCCCCAGCGTTAAGGGCTAACCAGTGGACAAGGGACCCACCATGTAAAGGTGACCACCAGCTGGTGGACTTCAAACAACATCACTGCTACACTAACACATAACCAACCACTAGACAACACAACACCACTAACCAATACCACACAAACCCCAAAATGCCACTACCACCCCACTAGACACTACCACCACCACTAGTGCCACTACAACCACCCTACCACCCACCACCACAACCACCACCATACCAAACCAACTACCACCACTACCACCACTACCACCACTACCACCACCACTACCACCACCCCTACCACCACCACCACCACCACTACAACACCACTACCACCACAACCATCACTAACCACTACCACCACTGCCACCATTACCACCACTACAACCGCTACCACCACTACCACCACTACCACCACCACTACCACCACTACAACCACTACCACCACCACCACCACCACTATTACTTCCACCACCATTACAACCACTACTACCACCACCACAACTACCGCCACTACCACCACTACCAACACCACTACCACCACTAACCACCACTACCACCACTACCACCATTACCACCACCACTACCACCAATACCACCACCACCACTAACCACCACTACCACCACCACTACCACCACTACCACCACCACTACCACTAATACCAACCCCCTACCACCGCAAACCACCACTACCACCACTACCACCACAAGCACCACCACTACCACCACTACCACCACTATCACCACTACCACCACCACTACCACCACTACCACCACCACTAACCACCACTACCACCACTACCACCACAACCACCACCACAACCACCACAACCACCACTACCACCACCACACCACCACTACCACCACCACACCACCACTAACCACCACTACCACCACCACTACCACCACCACTACCAACCACCACCACTACCACCACTACCACCACTACCACCACCACTACCACCACTACCACCACTACCACCACTACCACCACTACCACCACTACCCACTACTACCACCACTACCACCACTACCACCACTACCACCACCACTACTAACCACCACTACCACCACTACCACCACTACCACCACTACCACCACTACCACCACTACCACCACCACTACCACCACCACTACCACCACTACCACCACTACCACCACTACCACCACCACTACCACCACTACCACCACCACTACCACCACTACCAAACCACCACTACCACCACCACACCACCACTACCACCACTACCACCACTACCACCACTACCACCACTACCACCACCACTACCACCACCACTACCACCACCCCACCCTACCACCCCACTACCACCACTACCACCACTACCACCACCACTACCACCACTACCACCACTACCACCACTACCACCACCACTACCACCCCACCCCCCCCACTAAAACCACTACCACCACTACCACCACCACTCCCACCACAACCACACCCTACCACCACCCCCAACCACCACTGGGCCACCCTAAAAAACCACAAACCCCACCACAAACCACCACTCCCAAACCACCACTACCACCACCCCACCACCACAACACCACTACCATCCCAAAACCAACAAACCAATCCCCCCCACTACCCCCACCACTACCACCACCACTACCACCACCACAAACCACCCCCCACAAACCACCCCACACCATTTTACCCCCACAACCCCCTTTTTTGGTCCTTTTGTTCATTTTGTTCATTTTCTTCTTATTATCACAAATGGTATTTTTAATACATGTTTTTTTTGGGCTATTTCACTTAATTATATTAAAGGAGTAATTCCTTTAATTAGCTAAAATGGATTTACCCCGACTTTATAATATTATCGGTCGTTTTATTTAAAGCTTTGAAATTTAGGTAGGTCTTTTTAATTAGGTCAACTGCTGGGACCGGCCAAGCCCCATGGGTGTTTTGAGCGGGCTCGACCCCTGCTGGTCCCCTGGCCAAGCACCAGTTTTTTTGAGCTGCTCGCCCCCGGGCGGGTGACCCGGGCCAAGCACCAGTGGGTTGTTTTAAAGGCTTTTCAAACCCCTGTTTGGGACCGGGCCCAAAGAAACCATGGGTGTTTTGAGCTCCTCGCCCCCCCTGCGGTGACCTGGCCAAGCACCATTTGGGTTTTTTTTTGAGTTTGTTCAAACCCCTGTTTGGTGCCCGGGGGCCAAGCACCAGTAGGTGTTTTGAGCTGTTCAAACCCCGCGGGGAAAACCGGGCCAAGCACCATAGGTTTTTTGGAGCTGTTCAAACCCCTGCGGGTGACCCGGCCAACCCCAAAGGGGGTTTTTTTGAGCTGCCAACCCCCCGGGTGACCTGGCCAACCCCCCAAAAAGGTGTTTTAAAGCTGCCCGACCCCTGCTGGGCCCCGGGGCCAAGCCCCAAAGTGGGTTTTTTTTAAAGCTGTTCGCCCCCGGCTGGGACCTGGCCAAGCACCAGAAAGGTTTTTTGAGCGCTCAAACCCCTGCTGGTGACCGGGCCAAGCACCATTTAAGGTGTTTTACTGCCAAAACCCCCCTGCGGGTTGACCGGGCCAAAAGAAACCAGTAGGTGATTTGAGCTGCACGACCCCTGCTGGTGCCCCCTGGCCAAGAAACCAGAAGGTGTTTTGAGCGGCTCAAACCCCTGCGGGTGACCGGGCCCAAAGCACCAGTGGGGTGTTTTGACCCTGCCCCAAACCCCAAAGCTGGTGCCCCTGGCCAAAACCAGTAGGTGTTTTGGGGCTGCCGACCCCTCCCGGGGGGGTAAACCCTTTGGCCAAGAACCATAGGGTTTTAAAGCTGCCGCCCCCTGCGGGTGCCGGGCCCAACCCCCAAATTGGGGGTTTTAAAGCTGCTCGACCCCTGCGGGTGACCGGGCCAAAGAACCATTGGGGTTTTTTAAAACTGCTCGACCCCTGCGGTGACCTGGCCAAGCACCATTTGTGTTTTGGGGCTGCTCGACCCCGGCTGGGGACCGGGCCCCAAGCCCATAGGTGTTTTGAGCGCTCGACCCCTCGGGACCGGGCCCAAGCACCAAATTTGTTTTAGTTTTTTCGCCCCCGGGGTGTTGAGGGGGGGCCAAGCACCATTAGGGGTTTTTTGGGGGGAGCGGTTCAAACCCCCCTGCGGTGACCGGGCCCCAGCACCATTGGGTTTGTTTTTGAGCTCCCCACCCCTGCTGGTGACCCTGGCCAACACCATTAGGTTTTTTTTGACTGTTTCGACCCCTGCTGGGACCTGGCCAAGAACCAGGGGGGTTTTTTTGACTGTTTTCGACCCCTGCGGGTGACCGGGCCAAAGCACCATAGGTTTTTTGGAGCTGCTCAAACCCCTGCGGGTGACCTGGCCAAGCACCAAAAGGTGTTTTGGGGGCTGCCCGACCCCTCCCGGTTGCCCCGGCCAAAGCCCCAGTAGGTGTTTTGACCCCTCGCCCCCTGCTGGTGCCGGGCCAAGCACCAGTAGGTTTTTTGACTGCCCGCCCCCTTGCGGTGACCTGGCCAAGCACCATTTGGTGTTTTGAGCTCCTCGACCCCGGGCGGTGCCGGGCCAAGCACCATTAGGGTTTTGGGGCTGCTCGCCCCTGGGGGTTGACCGGGCCCCAAGCACCATAGGTTTTTTTAGCTGCTCGCCCCCTGCTGGTGACCTGGCCAACACCAGTAGGGTTTTTGACTGTTCAAAACCCCGGGCGGGTAAACCTTTGGCCAAGCACCAGAAAAGGGGGTTTTTTGGGGCTGCTCGAACCCCCGCGGGAGACCGGCCAAAAAAACCCAATTTTTTGGGGGTTTTGAGCGGCTGGGACCCCTGTTTCCAACCCGAGACAAAGGGGGGCGGGTAAAGCCCACAAGTTTCAGTTTTTACCTCCTCACCTCTCGTGAGGGAAGCTCCCTAAATTCCTGATTTAAACTTCGGGTCCCACATTAGGTTTCCCTTTGTGCCCCCCAGTACCCCCCCGGAAAGGTATCTTCCCAAAAAGTCCCCGAACAATTTTTGTGTTGCTGTTTTGGGGACGCTGGTGATTGTCCCTAGGGTCTGCTAGGAGTGAATTTAACAGTAAGGTTCAAAGAGGACGGTGAAAAAGTCCTTTGGGAAAACAGACCGCCTCAAAAAATTCCCCCTTTTAATTTTAAAATATTTCCCCAATCCACTTAGTAAAATTTTTAAAGTTTTAAAAAAAGTGAATTATTATCGAAGTGTTTACTCTTCTGCCCCATCAAATTTACTTAGGTAAAAATGTTATTATGTGAAGAAAAAGGTGTTAAAGATACTAGAGCCCGTTTAAAACTATAATCAAGGGTAATACGTATTTTCTTTTTAAATGAACTTAAATGTTTAAAAAACGTGAGTACTCTGTTTTAAAGGGGCGACCTTTTTAAAGTTAATATAAAACCCTTCTAGGGTTTTTTAAGAAACAAAAAAAAACCGGAAAAAAAAACATCGTGACTGTTTGCTACTGAACCCTTGAATGAATTTTCTACTGAACCTTGAATGATTTACTACAAAAACCCCTTTAATGTTTACTACTGAACCTTGAAAAGAAAATTTTTTTTCTGAACCTTGAATGATTTACTACTGAACCCTTTAAGGAAATTTTCTACTGAACCCTTTAATAATTTACTTCTGAAAACCTTGAAAAAAAATTACTTTCGAACCTTGAATGATTTTCTTTCTGAACCCTTGAATAATTTTACTATTGAACCTTTTTTTTAAATTTAAATACTGAAAAACCCTTTAATAATTTAAATACTGAACCCCTTTAATAAAATTTTCCCATGAAACCCTTTAATAAATTTTCTACTGAACCCTTTAATAATTTTCTTTAAATGAAACCCTTTAATAATTTAAATACTGAACCCTTGAATTTAAATTTTCTACTGAACCTTGAATGAAATTTTTTTACTGAAACCCTTTAAGATTTTTCCCAAAAACCTTTAATGATTTAACTACGAAACCCTTTAATGATTTTTCAACTGAACCTTGAATGATTTACTACTGAAACCCTTGAATGATTTTTCCTTTTAACCCTTGAATGATTTACCCTTGAACCCTTAATGATTTACTAAATGAACCCCCGAATGATTTACTACGAACCTTTAATAATTTTCTACTGAACCCTTGAATGATTTTAAATACTTAACCCTTTAAAAATTTACTACTGAACCCTTTAAAAGATTTTCTACTGAACCCTTTAAAAATTTTTCTACTGAACCCTTGAATAATTTACTACTGAACCCTTTAATGAAATTTTCAAAGAACCCCTTTTAATGATTTACTAAATGAACCTTGAATGATTTACTACTGAACCCTTGAATATTTTTCAACTGAACCCTTTTAATGATTTACTACTGAAACCCCCCTTTAATGATTTCTACTGAAAACCCTTTAATTTAAATTTTCTTTCTGAACCCTTGAAAAATTTTTCTACTGAACCCTTGAATAATTTTTCTTTCTGAACCCTTTAATGATTTACTACTGAACCCTTGAATGATTTACTTTCTGAACCTTGAATGATTTACCCACTGAAAACCCTTTAATGAAATTTCCTAAAAACCTTGAAAATTTACTTTGAAAGATTTTTTCCTTTCTGAACCTTGGGAAAGAAAAATTTGAAAAAAGGGGGAAACCCCTTTAATGTTTTTCTACGAAACCCCTTGGGAAAGATTTACCCCTTTAAAAATTTACAAAATGACCTTGAATGATTTACTACGAACCCTTGAATGAAATTTAAACCTTTAAAAATTTTCTTTTCTGAAACCTTTAATGATTTACTACTGAACCTTTTAATGATTTACTACGAACCCCTTTAAAAAAATTAAATTAAAATGAACCCCCTTTAATTATTTACCTTGAATGAATTTTCTTTTCTGAACCTTTTAAAGAATTTTTTAAAATGAACCCTTGAATGCTTTAAATACGAAACCTTAAAGATTTACCTTTTAATGATTTTTCTACTGAACCTTGAATGAAATTTCTACTTTAACCCTTGAAAGTAATTTTCTTTTCCCGAAAACCCTTTAAAAGATTTACTAAAAAGAACCCTTAATGAAATTTAAATACTGAAACCCCTTTAATGATTTTTCCAAAATGATTTAAATACTGAACCTTTAATGTTTACAACTGAAACCCTTGAAGGGTTTACTAAATGAAACCTTGAATGATTTACCTTGGGGAAAGATTTTCAAAATACTTTAACCCTTTAAAGATTTAAAATTTCTGAACCCTTGTATTATTTAAATACTGAACCCTTGAAAGAATTTTCTACTGAACCCCTTTTAATAATTTTTCTACTTAACCCTTGAAAAATTTAAATTCTGAACCCCTTTAATATTTACAAAAGAACCCTTGAAAGATTTACTACTGAACCCTTGAATAATTTACTACTGAACCCTTGAATAATTTACTACTGAACCCTTGAATGATTTACTACTGAACCCTTGAATAATTTACTACTGAAACCTTGAATAATTTACTACTGAAACCTTGAATAATTTACTACTGAACCTTGAATGATTTACTACTGAACCTTGAATAATTTACTACTGAACCTTGAATAATTTACTACTGAACCTTGAATGATTTACTACTGAAACCTTGAATAATTTCATCTAGAACAGGGTATTCAATCCTGTTTATTTGTTGCAAGAAAGGGTTAAACAGGCTTAAGTAGTCGCCCTGTACGCAACAACCACCACCACTACCACCACTACCCCCAAACTACCACCACCACCACCACTACCACCACTACCACCACTACCACACTACCACCACCACTACCACCACTACCAACTCCCACCACTACCACCACTACCACCACTACCTCCATTTACCACCACACCACCACCACTACCACCACTACCACCACTACCACCACTACCACCACTACCACCACCACTACCACCACTACCACCACTACCACCACCACTACCACCACTACCACCACTACCACCACTACCACCACCACTACCACCACTACCACCACACCACCACTACCACCACTACCACCACTACCACCACTAACCACCACTACCAACCACTACCACCACTACCACCCACCACCACCACTACCACCACTACCACCACTACCACCACTACCACCACCACTACCACCACTACCACCACTACCACCACTACCACCACTACCACCACTACCACCACTACCACCACCACTACCACCACTACCACCACTACCACCACAAACCACCACCACTACCACCACTACCACCACTACCACCACTACCACCACCACTACCACCACTACCACCATACCACCACCACTAACCACCACTACCACCACTACCACCACTACCACCACCACTACCACCACTACCACCACTACCACCACTACCACCACTACCACCACTACCACCACTACCACCACCACTACCACCACTACCACCACTACCACCACTACCACCACTACCACCACTACCAACCACAAACCACCACCACTACCACCACTACCACCACTACCCCCAAACTACCACCACTACCACCACTACCACCACTACCACCACCACTACCACCAACTACCACCACTACCACCACTAACCACCACTACCACCATTACCATCACTACCACTACCACCACTACCATCACAAACCACCGCTACCACCACTACCACCACCGCTACCACCGCTACCACCACTACCACCACTATACCACCACTACCACCACTACCACCACTACCACCACTACCACCACTACCACCACTACCACCACTACCACCACTACCACCACTACCACCACTACCACCGCTACCACCGCAACCACCACTACCACCACTACTCACCACTACCACCACTACCACCAATACCATCACTACCACCACTACCACCCACTACCACCACTACCACCACTACCACCACTACCACCACTACCACCAATACCACCACTACCACCACTACCACCACTACACCACTGCCACCACTACCACCACTACACAACCACTACCACCACTACCACCACCACCACTACCACCACTACCACCACTACCACCACTACCACCACTACCACCAATACCAACCACTACTACCCACCACTACCACCCACAAACCAACACACTACCACCACTACCACCACTACCACCACTACCACACTACCACCACTACCACCACTACCACCACTATGAATATCAAATGTGTCAGCCAATCTTTTCTCTATAATTAGAATTGCTGGAAATTTTAAAGTTTTCTCCTCACTTTCTCCTCGCTCTCTCTCTCCTGTACCACATTTTCTCCTCTACCACACTTTCTCCCCACTCTTTCTCCTCTACCACACTTTCTCCCCACTCTTTCTCCTCTACTTCACTTTTTCCCTACCTAACTTTCCTCTTCTACTTTCCTCCTCGCTCTCACTTTCTCTTCTACCTCACTTTCTCCTCGCTCTCACTTTCTATTCTAAACCTCACTTCTCCTCGCTCTCACTTTCTCTTATACCTCACTTTCTCTTCACTCTCCTTATTTCCTCTTCAAATTTCCTAGCTTTTCTATCACTTTCTAATTTACTCTTCACTTTCTTATTGCTTCCCTTCTACCACAACCACTACCACCACCACTGCTACCACCACTACCACCACTACCAGTACCACCGCTAACCACCACTACCACCACTACCACTACCAACGCTACCACCCCTACCACCGCTACCACCACTACCACCACTACCACTACTACCAGTACCACCTCTACCACCACCACCGCTACCACCACCCACACACCACCACCACCACCACCACTACCACCACTACCACCACCACCACCGCTACCACCCATACTACCACCACCACTACCACCACTACCACTACCACTACCACCACCACCACCACTACTACTACCACCACCACC
>NC_069490.1:74629-89629 GCF_026875155.1 Cherax quadricarinatus | reverse complement strand
AAACCCCCATTTAACCGAACCCCCAACACCCAACAAAAAACGGGTTACAAAAAAAATATTTCAAACAAACCCCCACCCATGGGGAAAAAAAAAACAAAAAAAAAACAAAAAACCCCCCAAAAAACCCCAAAAAACCGGAAAAATTAGGGATATAAAAAGCAAAAAGAACCACAAAAGCAAAGTGCTTCAAACCCCCAAAAATGGGGACAAGGGGGGGGAAACCCAAAGCGATTTCCCCCCACCAAAGGGGGCCCCCCCCCCAAAAAAGGGGGGGCCTCCAACCCCCAACCGGCCCTGGTAATCCAAAAAAATTTCCACGCCCAAAAAGGAACCCCCCCAAAACCCCCCCCCCCCCCAAACCAATTCGCCCCCCCCCAAAAACCCCCCATCCAAAATAAAAAACCCGGGAAACCCCCCCCCAAACCCCCCTTAGATAAACCCCGCTTTCCAGGCCCCCCAAACCCCTCAAGGGGGGAAAGCGGATGCCCTGCCAAATAAAAGGGGGCCCCCCCCCAAAAAAAACCCCCCTCCGGGATAAAAAAAAACGAAAGGGGGGCCAAAAACCCACCAAATTTAAAAAAAACAAACTTTTAAGGTCTGAACCTTTTTTTTGCCCAATATTTAATTTTTTTTGGGGGCCCCCAACCACCACCACCACCACCCCCACCACTCCCAAACCACCACCACCACCATCACCATAACAACCCCCACTTTTCAGGTAATTTCAAAAATTTTGCGAGCCTCGCCCCCCCCCCAGATAAGACAAGGGTTTCCCGGGAAAAACTTTTTTGTGATTCCCCGTTCAGCGGGACTGAAAACATTTGCTTTTTTTTCGGGCCTCAGCAAACAAATCAGTCACTGAGCCCAGCTGACAGGGCCTTTTTAATTACACAGGTGAAGTAGGGCCCTGAAAAACCTGGCATAACGCGTTTATCACATGAGAAAAAATAAAAAGACAGCAAGGAATTACTGAATTATATTATGTACAGTTTTTTGCACTATGTTAAAATGAAGTAAAATACAAGAAAAAGGGCCCGGGTAAAAAACCGTGGCAAAACCCACCAGGGAACGAAAGTCACCACTTTGTTCCACAAGTGTCCAACATCGTTTCCACAGCCCTGGCAAAAATTTCTTGTTATTGGTGGGGAAAACCGGGGTACGGGGTGTAACAAACGGGGAACCTTTTGATCGTTAAAACGCTTTGCACCTGGTTCACTGGTAACAGCAGTAACAGCTTGGTCCACCACGGGGCCCTTTGTCTCAGTTTGGGCCGGCAGGGGCGTTGACCCCCAAAACCCCTCTCCCAGGTAGCCCTCCAAGTATGTGGGTTATGCCCTACGTCAAATTTTTATTGTGTGGGGAGAAAGGTTTTGGCAACCCCGAATGGGTTGAAAATTGTATATGGTATTTTATGTAATTTATACAATGTATATTCCCTTTTCTTTAAAATTTTTTATTATTGTTTAAAATTTTTTGCGTAATAGCTAAATCGTAATAATTGCTTTATTTTATTATTTGACTTATTTTAAATTTGTTAGGTGGATTTTAACTTTTCATATATAAAAAATTATGTGCTCATATTTCAATTTTGATTGTTAACAACTGGAAAATTTTTCGCTTGTTGTTCTTTTCTTCCCGGGCTTCTCGTTGTTGTTTGGGCCCAATTAACTGTCACGGAGGCTATCACGTGTTTCGGGGGGGGGGGTTGCCCTCACCTCGCCTAAAGTATTCAGTCGGTTAGACTCTCTTGGGGGTTTTGGACGTTTTCCGGAAAAAGGGTTCCTTTAAAAATCTCCCTTTTTGGGCCCTTTTTGGGAAGATCTCTCTTTTCTAAATTGTTGTAGGTTCTGTGAGACCTGTTCACGGGAACATTGTATAGCCCTTAGTGATTTTCGACGTTTTTTACTGATTTTTGTGTTTTCGCAAGGCACTCTAAAGAAAACTCAGGCCCTGAGTGTAGCTTTACCAAACCCTTGTACTGGTATCGTGTACTGTCACAGTCGGGATTTTTTATGCTGAACTTAGTTTTCAGTAGTAGGGATTTTTGTAAATTTTTTTGGGGGAAATTGCTGATGGCCCCCTTACTTAGGGTCGTTATTTTATTCCTTTTCCTATTCTGTGTCGAAGTGCTTGTTTTATTGCTTTTGGGGCCCTTTAGCTTTCCCTTTTTTATTGTTCAAGAGACTTTTTTTTCTGATTGCCGGGTTGGTCAAGAAAAATTTTTTTGTGAGGACTTTTTTTCCGTCACTTGTATAAGTCTAGTCGAGTCTTGAGAAATAGTGAAAACTTAAACACTTACAAAAAAACCCCCAACCTTTTTGTTTATTGTTTATTAAATGCTACTGTCCCAAAGGGGTTTCCCTTAAAAACTTTTAAATGTGTTTATGTGTTTTCCCCCAAAAATAAAAACTGTCCCCCGGGGGATTGTTTAAATTTAATTTAATTTGATAGTATCCCCTAGACTTTATTAAAATTTTTTAAAAATTTTAAAATTTTCCCTCTAGTTAGTAGCCTACCAGTTGAAACCCTGAAGCACTATTGAATCTTACTAAAATTCTAATGGATAATTGGACAAGGATATTGACTAATTTTTTTCAAAAAACCCAGTAACGGGTTGGATCTAAAAGGGCGGGCCCTTTTAAAAACATGGAAATTTTAAAGCTTTTTAAAAATTTCGCGTTTTTTGAAAAAAAGGGGTGAGTTCCCCAAATTACCACGGGTTTTAAAAAAAACTCTTTACAATGGAGCCGAATGGTGTAATCAGTGCACAAATGAGAGACTAACCCCCAACAATTTGTATAAGTTTTTCATTAATTTTTAGGTGAGGGACTGATTCCCTAAAGCTCCCCCCTCATTTTTCCCCCCTTCTTTTTTTTGGACTCAAAAAACCAAACAAGTTGCCGTTTTTAAAGATACCTAAATTTTTTGAACAAGGCTCTCTTTTATCAACTTGACGGTTGAATCAACCCTTCATAAATACTTCGCACATTTTTGCCCAAAGTTTCAACATTAAATGTGAAGACTGTAGCAGTTTTGACTATTTTTCCCAGTGTATTACTTTTAGCAGTATGATATTGTACCAGTGTGTTTTTCCCTGTAGCAGGGGTGACTTTTGTCCAGTTGATTACTGTAGAAAGTGGGGGACTATTTACCAGGTGATTACTGTACAGTGTGACTATTTTCCCAGTGGAAAAAGGTAGTAGGGGTGACTATTTTACCATTTGTGATTTACGGTGTAGTGGGGCAAATCTTCCCAGTGTCATACTGTAGCATGTAAAAACTTCCCAGTGTCACTACGCAGCAGTGTGACTATTTACCAGTGTAAACTACTGAGTATTTGGTGACTATCTTACCATTTGTGACTACGTAGCAGTTTGACTACCCTTCCCAGTTGACTACTGCAGAGTGTGATTTATTTTACCAGTGTATACAAAAATTTGTTTGACTATTTTAAACCAGTGTGACTAGCGGGCAGTGTGACTATCTTCCAGTGTCACTACTGTAGTGGGTGTGACTATCTTACCAGTGTGACTATTGTGTAGTGTAAATATTTTACCAGTGTGACTTTTGTAGCGGGTTTGACTATTTACCATGTGACTACTGCGGCAGGGTGACTATCTTCCCAAGTGTATTCTTTTAGCAGTGTGATTTATCTTACCAGTGTGACTACTTTTAGAAAGTGGGGATTATTTTTACATTTTGCCCTACGGTAGTAGTGTGATATTTTTAAAACCAGGGGTCACTACTGTAGCAGTGTGAATTCTTACCAGTGTGACTACTGTAGCATTTTTGACTACCCTTAAGTGTGATACTGAAAGCGTTTTTGACTATTTTCCCAGTGTCACAACTGTGGGCCGTGTACTATCTTCCCATGTGACTACTGTAGCATTTTTGATATCTTACCGGGTGTGAAAATGTAGTAGTGTGACTCCCTACCAGTGTGACTACTGCAGCGTGGCCTATTCCCAGTTTTCACTACTGTAGTATTTATGACTATCTTCCCAAAGTGGCCCTACTGTATTTAGGGGGACTATCTTACCTTTGTCACCTACTGTAGCAGTGTGACTTTTTAAACCAGTTTTGGACTACTGTAGCAGTTTGACTATCTACCCATGCAAACAACTGTAGTAGTGTGATTTATTTTTACCAGTGTGACTACTGCAGCCGGTGACTATTACCATGTCACTACTGTAGTAGTGTGATTTATTTTAACCTTTGGGGGATACTTTTGTAGTGGGTCTATCTTCCCTGTGTCACTACTTTTGAGTTTTACAATCTTAAGTGGGGACTACTGTAGCGGGGTTTTGGGACTATCTTACCATGTGACTACTGAAAGAAAGGGTGCCCTATCCTTTACCGTGGGGACTACTGCAGAAATTTGTGACAAATCTTCCCAGGGGTTCCCTACTGTAGTAGTGTGACTATTTTTACCAGTGTGACTATGTATAGTGTACAAACCCTTACCAGTGTGATCTGTAGTAGTGGCAAACTTACCAGTGGGGACTATGTAGCAGTGGGGACTTTCTTACCAGTGGACTACTGTAGTAGTGGGGACATTTACCGTGCCCACTACTGTAGCAGTGTGACTATTTACCAGTGTGACTACTGTACAGTGTGACTTTTTTTCCCAGTGTGACTACGGGTAGTAGTGTGACATCTTACCATTGGCCCTATGAGCGTGGGGACTATCTTACCAGTGTCACTACTGTAGTAGTGTGACAAACTTACCAGTGTGATTTACGGAGTAGTTGGACTTTTTCTTACCATGGGGAACTACTTTTAGTAGTGGGGACTATCTTCCCCGGTGTCACTATGTAGCAGTGGGGAATATCTTACCAGTGGGGATACTTTTGTAGTGTGACTATTTACCATGTCACTACGTAGCAGTGGGGACAAATCTTACCAGTGGGGACTACTGTAGAATTTTGTGACTATTTTACCAGTTTGATACTGTAGTAGTTTTGACAAACCTTACCAGGTGACAAACTGCGCATTTGTAACTATCTTCCCAAAGTGCACTACTGAAGTAGTGTGACAAATTTTAAACCAGTGGATACTGTGTAGTGTGACTATCTTACCAGTGTGCCCTACTTTTGTATTGGCCCATTTTTACCATGTGACTAAGTACAGGTGCTATTTCCCAGGGGAAAATACTGTAGTGTGTGACTATTTTAAACCAGTGTCACTACTTTTGAAAGTGGACATCTTACCAGGGGCCTACTGTACAGTGGGGACTATCTTACCATTAACTACTGTATTTTGGGCGACTATTTTACCGTGTGATTCTTTTTAGCAGTTTGATTTCTTACCAGTGTGACTACTTTTAGTAGTGTGCCCTATCTTACCAGTGGATACTGCACCCTGTGACTATTTCCCCATTGTAAACTACGGGTAGAAAGGTGACAAATCTTTTACCTTTTTTGACACGTATTAGGGGACTATTTTTACCAGTGGGGAACTACTGTAGTATGTGACATTTTACCGGGTGGACTACTTTAGCAGTTTTGACTATCTTACCAGGTGACTATTTGTAGTAGTGTGACTATCTTACCAGTGTCATTTACTGTAGCAGTGTGACTATCTTACCAGTGTGACACTGAAGCTTGTAATATCTTACCAGTGTGACTACTGTATTTGTGGGGACATTTTACCAGTGGGGACTTTTTGCAGCAGTGTGACTATCTTCCCAAGTTCCCCCCTATTTAGTAGTGTAAATTTTCTTACAGTGTGACTACTGTATAGTTGATTTACCTTACCTTGGGGACTACTGTAGTAGTGTGACTTTTTCTTACCGTGGGGATACTGAGCAGTGTGACTATCTTACCAGTGTGACTATGTAGTAGGTGACTTTTCTTACCAGTGTGACTACTGAGCAGGTGCTATCTTACCAGTGTACTACTGTAGTAGTGTAAAACCTACTTACCAGTGTACTACTGAAATTTTTTGTGGACTATCTTCCCAGTGTGACTACTGTATTTGTGGACTATCTTCCCAGTGTGACTATTTGTAGCCTGTGACACAAACCCAGGGGGATCCCTGTATAGTTTTTGATTATTTTACCGTGTGACTACTGTAGTGTGGGGACTATTTAAAGGGGCCCTACTGTAGCAGTGTGACTATCTTACCGGGGGCACTACTGTGTAGTGTGTTTTTCTTACCAGTTTTCACTCTTTTGAAGTGTGACTATCTTACAGTGCCTACTGTAGCAGTGTGACTATCTTACCGTGTCACTACTGTAGCAGTTTTGGACTATCTTACCAGTGTCACCTGTAGCATTTAGGACTATTTACCAGTGTCTTTTTCTTAGTGGGGTGACTTTTCTTACCAGTGTGCCCTACTTTTAGTAGTGTGACTATTTACCAGTGCCCATTACTTTTGTAGTGTGACTATTTTCCAGTGTGACTACTGAGTAGTGTGACTTTTTTTCCCAGTGTGAAACTTTTGTAGTGTAAAATATCTTCCCGTGTCATACTGAGAGTGTGGACTATTTTTACCAGTGTGACTACTGTAGCAGTGTGACTATTTTAACCATTTGGGACTACGCACAGTTTTGACTACTTACCAGTGTGACCTGTAGTAGTGTGATATCTACCCAGGTGACTACTGTGTAGTGTGATTTATCTTACCAGTGTCACTATGCAGCGTGTGACTATCTTCCCGGGTGTGACTATTTGTGCAGTATGACTATCTTCCCAGTTTTGACTATTGTAGTTGGGGGGAAAACAATCTTACCAGTGTGACTACTGTATATGGGGCCCTATCTTACCATGTGATTTTAATGTAGTAGTGTGATATCTTACCAGGGGTCACTACTGCAGCATTTGTAACTATTTACCAGTGTGACTACTGTACAGTGTGACTATTTTACCAGTGTGACTACTGTAGCAGGGGTAAATATTTACCAGTGTGACCTGAAGCAGTTTTGGAATATCTTACCGTGGGGAATACTTAGCATTGTGACTATCTTACCAGTGTAAATCCTGTAGCAGTGTGACTATTTTTCCAGTGTGACTACTGCAGCAGGGGTGAAATTGTAAAAGTGTGATTTACTGTAGTAGTGTAAATATTGTCCCAGGTGATTTGGTATAGTGGGACTTTTTTTCCAGGGGCACTACTGCAAAAGTGTGACTACCCTTACCAGTGTGACTATGTACAGTGTAAATATCTTACCATTGTGACTACTGTAGCAGGGGGGCTATCTTACCATTTGTGACTACTGTAGTAGTGTGACTATCTTCCCAATGGTTTATTGTTCAGGTGACTATCTTACCAGGTGACACTGTAGCAGTGTGACCTATTTTTCCCCATGTGACTATGAAAGAAAGTGTGACTACTTCCAGTGTGACTACTGAGCAGTGGGACTATCTTACCAGTGTGACTACTGTGCAGTGGGGACTATCTTACCGTGTAAACTATGTAGTAGTGGGGACTACTGTAGCAGTGTGACTACTTCCCCGTGTGACTATGAAATTAGTGTGACTACTGCACCCGTGTGATATTTAAACCATTTTGTGACTACTGTAGCAGGGTGACTACTTTTCAGTGTCACTACTTTTAGCAGTGGGGCCCTATCTTTCAGGGGAAATCCCTGTAGCAGTGGGGACAAATTTTTTTTCCCGGGCCCACTACTGTAGCATTTGTGCATCTTCCCCAGTGTCATTTTTTTTTTTTTGGGGGTTTGGGGGCAGTGTGACTATCTTCCCCATGTCATTACGTAGCAGTGGGGCAAATCTTACCAGTTTTATTTACTGAAAGAAATTGTGACTACTGTAGTAGTGTGACTACTGTAGAGTGGCCCTACTGTAAAGTGTGACTACTTACCAGTGGATTACTGAGCAGTGTGACTGCTTTTGTAGGGGGTGACTTTTTAACCATGTGAAACGGTAGCAGGTAAATGCTGAAAGTAGTGTGACAATCTTCCCAGTGTATTTTTTTTTTACTGTAGCATTTGGGGCTGCGGGTAGTAGTGGACTACTTACCATGTGATTACTTTTGCAGTGTGACTGCTGTATAGTGTGCCCACCCTTCCCAGTGGTTTACTTTTGCTTTTGTGACTGCTGAAAGTATGTGACTATCTTACCATGTGACTACTTTTAGCAGTGTGAGGCGTAGTAGTGTGCTATTTACCAGTGTGATTACGGGTTCCCGTTTTGACTTTTTGAGTAGGGGGACAATTTAAACATGTGATTACTGTAGCAGGGGTGACTGCTGTAGTAGTGTGACTATTTTTACCAGTGTGATTACTGAAACAGTGGGGACGGGCTGTAGTAGTGTGACTATCTCCCAAGTGGATTACTGAAACCAGGGGTAAATACTTACCAGGGGTACTGCTTTTGTGTTTTGACAAATTGTACCAGTGTGACTGCTGTAGTGGTGACTTCTTCCCAAGTTTTTGGCTACTGTACCCAGTGGGGACTATCTTACCAGTGTGACTATGTAGCAGTGTGACTATTGTCCCAGTGGGGATTTATTGTAGCAGTGTGGTATTGTACCAGTGGGGGGACTATTGTAGCAGTGGGGAATATTGTACCGTGTGATTACGTAGCAGTGGGGGACTATCTTACCAGTGCACTACTTTTAGAAGTGTGGTTTTTTCCCCATGTGGTAATTACCCCAGTGGGGCTATTTTTCCCAGTTTAGCTATTGAACCAGTGGGTTATTGCACCAGTGGGGCTTTTTGTTTCCCAGTTTTCCCTTATTGTACCCGTGTGGCTTTTGAAAGCGGGGTGAGTACTGTACCAGTGTGGCTATTATACAGTGTGATACTGTACCGTGTAACTATTGCAGTGGGGCTATGTAGCGGGGAATTTTGGTAGCATGTAAACTATTGTACCAGTGTGGCTATTGTACCAGTGTCAGTACTGTACCAGTGTGGATTGTCCCAGTGTGGCTATTGTAGCATGTGAGTACTGTACCATTGGGGGCTATGGTACCGGTGTGGCATTGTACATGTGGCTATTTTTGCGGGGTGCTATTGTAGCAGTGTCATACGTACCATTTGTGGTTTTGGGAAACCGTTGGCTATTGTGCAGCGTGAGTACGAAACCAGTGTGGCTAGGGTTACCGTGTGGCTTTTTACGAGTGGGGCCCTATTGTAGCAGTGGGGTTTATTGGGGCAGTGTGAGTCCCGGTACCAGTGGGGGCTATTGTCCAGTGTGGCTATTGTAGCGGGTTTTGAGAACTGTACCATGGGGGGGCTATGTAGCAGTGTGAGAACTGTACCATTTGAGGCTATTGTGCAGTAGGGAGAAACTGTACCAGTGTGGCTTTTGGGGCCCAGTGGAGTACTGAACCAGTGGGGCCCTTTTGGCCCAGTGTGGCTGCGGGTAGCAGTGTGAGTACTGCCCCGGTGGCTTTGTAGCGTGTGGCTATTTACCCAGTGTGGCTATTGTAGCTTTGGGTTATTTTTCAGTGTGGCAAATTGTACAGTTTTTTTTTTTTGGCTATTGTAGCAGTGCGGTTTTTTGTAGCGTGCGGTTATTTTTGCAGTGTGGCTATTTTTGCATTGTGGCTATTTTTAGCAGTGTGAGAACTGTACCAGTAGGCTTTTGGGTAGCAGTATGATACTGTACCAGTGTGGCTTTTGGGGCCGTGTAGTACTGAAACCGGGAGGTATTGCCCCGTGGGGGTGTTTTACCCGGTGGGGATTTACTGTCCCAGTGTGGTATTGTAGCAGTGTGAGTACTGTACCAGTTTTGGCAAATTGTAGCCGTGTGGCTTTTGGGTTAGCAGTGGGCTTTGTAGCAGTGTGGCAATTTAGCAGTGCGGTTTTGAAGCATTGCGGTTATTGTAGCTTTTTGTTTGGCCCCTATTGTAGCTTTTTGCTATTTGTAGCAGGGGTGAGTACTGTACCCCAATTTGGGCTATTGTACAGTGTGAGAACTGCCAGTGTGGCTTTTGTTTCAGTGTGGGGAATTTTTTTTCTTTTTGTGGGCTTTTTGTAACAGTTGGAGAACTGTACCTTGTTGGCTTTTGTGAAGTGGGGCATTGTACAGTGTGGCTGTTGTAGCAGTGTGGCTTTTTGTGGGCAGTTTTGAGTATTTAAAACCAGCGTGGTATTTTTACAGGGGTTGGCTTTTTGTACCAGTGGGGGCTTTTTGTAGCAGTGTGAGAACTGTACCCGGGTGGCTATTGTAGCAGTGTGGCTTTTTGTAGCAGTGTGAGAAACTGCACCAGTGGGGGCCTATTGTAGCTGTGGGGCAAATTGGGAGCAGGTGGCTTTTGGGAAAGAAATGGGGCTTTTGGTACCCAGTTTGGCTATTGTACAGTGTGAGAACTGTACCTTTGTGGCTATTGTAGCAGTTTTTTTAAGAACTGTAAAAAGTTGGGGGCTATTTTTAGCCGGGGTGAGTTCTTTTACCAGGTGGGGCTATTGTAGCGGGTTTTTAAGAACTGTACCATGTTGGTTTTTTGTAGCAGGGTTTTTAAGAACTGTACCAGTGTGGTATTTAGCAGTGAAAAGAACTGACCCAGTGGGGCTATTTTTGCATGTGGGGTTTCTTTTTTACCAGTGTGGCTATTTTTAGCGTGTGAGAACTGAAAATCTGGGTTTTTTTGTAGCAGTGTGAGAGCTGTCCCCAGTGTTGGCTTTTTTGTAGCATTTTGGGGCCCCTTTTTTGTGGGCAGTGGGGAGTACTGTATCAGTGTGGCTATTGTACAGTGGGGGGTTTTTGGCAGGGGGATTTACTGTTAAATTGTGGGCTTTTGTAGCAGTTTTGGCTTTTGTAGCATTGTTGAGTCCCTTGTTCGTTGGGGTTTTTTAACCCGTGTGATTTTGGGTAGCAGGGGTAAACTATTGTAGCAGTTTGACTTTTTGACTTTGTGATTTTTGTGTAACTTTCTAGTACAAAGAAGGGGAAACAAAAAATTTTTGAGTTGAAAAAAAAGGGAAGAGTTGTGATGGACGAGCAAATACATCAAAGATGGCCAGACGGGTTGAGGGTGGGAAAGAGAACGACACGCCACAACCAAAATAGTTTCCCACGCCCTCACTTCCCAGGGGTTTTGGAACCCCTTTTGGCAAGTCGTCGTGAAAAACCTCGGGTCATGTTTTTAAACGACTGGGGACAGAGGGCAAGTAAGTTTTAAATTCCCCTATTTATACATTTTTTAGGGGGGTTTATCATGGGCCACCATTTGTGACCACAAGTGCAAGTTTCGAAGGGGGGATGAGCTAGACCCCATCACAGCCACGCGGCGGGGAGTTTCATCTGTAAAAACTTCCCACTTGTGGTCAAAAAGTGGGGGCCCTTTGCTAACCTCCCTATTGTTAGTTGAATCTTTTTGTACCCCCCCAACCCTGGTCCAGTGTTTAACCCCACTGGCGGAGTCCACGCCCTCTTCCCCAAAGGGTTCGGACCCCATCCTTTTCCCGGGTTTTTGTTTGTTTCCGTGTTTATTTACAATCTTAATACGTACAAAGTGGGAAGGGTTGAGAACCTTTTATTTAATGTGGTCAGTAAAAATGCACCGTAATCTTTTCCTTTTAAAAACAGGGACCCGGGGTTTCACAGAAACATAAAGGGCTGAGGGAATTATCTCACGGTGATGAAAAAAGATTTTAGGGTAGTTGGAGTTAACAGCCTGGTTGTCAGGCTCTCACCCATCGGGGCCGGGTCACAGCCCCGGCACGGGGGCGTTGACCCCCGGGGAATAACCTCCGGGTAAATAGGTACTTAACACGGGTCCCTGTAGACGAAACACACCCCCAACACACCGGGAACACACACAAAACACACACACACACAACACACACACACACAACACATACACACACACCCCACACACACATACACACCCACACACACACACTACACCACACCACACACATCCCACACAAAACACACACCCCACACAACAAAACACACACAACACACACTTTACACCCCACCACATGCACCACCCACACACCCCACACCCCAAAAGACACACCCCACACACTTTCACACACCCCAAACACACACCCCACACACACTTTCAACACACACACACACACACAACACACACACACAACAAATGACCCACAAAACCCACACACACACACCCCACACCCCCCCCCCACACATCACACACACACACACAAAACACACAACACAGACCCCACACACACAAACAAACACACACAACACACACACAAACAAAAGACACACCACACACACACACACAAAACAAAACACACAACACACACACCACAAAACACCACACAAACACCAGACAACACACACAAAAACACCACACACCCCCACACACACGCCAAAACACACAAAAAACACAACACAAAAAAACACAAAAACCCCAACACACACACACACACCACACAAAACACGGGACACACCCCACAAACACACAGACAAAACACAAAAACACAGACACCACAAAAACACACACATACCCCACACCCACACACACACCAGAAGCATCTGACCCCAAGAGGGGGCCCAATTTTTTTCGCGATGTTTTTACGGGGGGTCATCACCTCGCCTTTTAAACATCCAACTTTTATTTTTTTTTTATAAATATCAAAAATCCCAAAAACCCCTTTGGGAATTTTAAATTTCCCGCCGAATTGTCAAAAAAAAATTCTGGTTTTTTGAGTGAGTGAGAAAAGAAGAGAGAAGAGGAGAGAGAGAAGGAAAAAGTAGGAAAAAGTTTCCCCTCACTCCCTCAGGTGGAAAGGAAAACCTGACGCTATATTGGTGTAAAAAAGAAAGAGAGAGAGAGAGAGAGGAGAGAGAGGGGGAAGAGAGAGAGAGAGAGAGAGAGGGGGAGAGGGGAAGAAAAAGGAGGGGGAAAAGAGGGGGAGAGAGAGAAAAAGGGGGATAGAGAGAGAGAGAGAGAAAAACTCAAACCCCCTTTTCGTCATATAACGATTTTTCCATTCCACATTTTTTTGCTACAGAGGTGAATTTGGGCCCCTCCACTTTCCCTTTTGGGAATCTGTTCCTGTTTGAAATTCCCCCCAAAGGAACGATGCTGTGAACCCTTTTTAAAACCCTTTTGCTTTATTAATTTATCAAAACCATTTCTGAGAAAAAAATTTCTGTTTATTTATTTATTTTTTTTTTATTTTTTTTTTTTTTTTTTTATAAAAAATTTTTATAAAATATTTTTTATATAAAAATATATATAAAAATATATTATATATATATAAAATATATATATATATATATATTTTATTTTAATTTTAATATTTTTATATATATATTACCTTTTCCCCTTTTAAAAGATATTTCCTATCAAATTAAATAATTTTACTTTTTACCCTCTTAATTTTTATTTGGTATGTCTCAGCCGGGTTTTAAGTTGGGGATATTTTTTTGGCAAATTTTAGGTAATTGGAATTGTTTTGTGGACCCTAATTTAAAGAACTTAGAAGGTATTTCCTCTGGGCCCTTCCCCTTTAAGGTTTTTCTCTCAAATTTTTTCTCAGGGTTTTTCCTTCAGCTCTCAAAGCTTTTCTCCCTTTCCTTAGCTTTTTTCTTTACTTTTTACTCAGCTTTCTTTTCTTTTTACTCAGGTTTCTCTCACTTTTTTCTCGCTTCTCTCCCCGTTTTACTTAGCTTTTTCTCACTTTTTCTCAGCTTTTTCTCCTATCTTTTTTTTCCCCGAGCTTTCTATTTTTTCCGGAACTTTTTTTCACTTTTTTTAAAGGGTTTTTTTCTCCGCCCTTTTTTAAATTTTTTCCCATCATTTAACTTTCTTCTAGGCTTTCATTATATCGTCTACACAAGATGGGCTCCCCCCGATGTTTCTCACAAGATGTTTTCCCTCAATGTTTCTCACAAGCTATTTTCCCCTCAGAGGTTCTCCCCAAGATATTTTCCCCTAGATGTTTTTTCCCCAAGATGTTCCCCCTCAGATGTTTCCACCAAGGGTATCTCCCCTCAGATGTTTCTCACAAGATAACCCCCCCCTCAGATGTTTTTTTCACAAGATGTATCCCCTCAGATGTTTTCACAAGATTACTCCCCCCAATGTTTTTTCACAAGATAACTCCCTTTAGATGTTTCTCCAAGAAAATCTCCCCTCAATGTTTCTCCAAGATTTTTCCTCCTCAGTGGTTTTTTCACACAAAATAACTCCCCCCAGATGTTTCTCACAAAAAATCTCCCCTCAGATGTTTCTCACAAATATCTCTCCTCAGATGTTTCTTCCAAAAAAGATATTCCCCCCCAGATGTTTCTCACAAGATTTTCTTTCCCCCCCGAATTGTTTCTCACAAGAATATTCCCCCAGATGTTTCTCCCAAAAAATTTCTCCCCTCAGATGTTTCTACAAGATGTATCCCCTAGAAGTTTTTTTCACAAGATATTTTCTCCCCCAGGGTGTTTCTCAACCCCCAATTTTTCTACCCCTCAGATGTTTCCACAAGATACTTCCCCTCAGATGTTTCTCACAAGAAAACTCCCCTCAGAATTTTTTTCTCACAAAGAAATCTCCCCCCCCATATGTTTTTTATTTTTTTACCCCCCCAAGGGAAAACTCCCCTCAGAAAGTTTTTCACAAGGGTATCTTTCCCCCCAATGTTTCTCACAAGAAAATCTTCCCCCCAGTTTTTTCTCAAAAGGGTGGCTCCCCCCAGATGTTTCCCCACTAGCTTATTGTTTTGTGTGGGTGTGTGTTTTTGTGTGTGTGTGTGTGTGTGTGTTTTGTGTGTTTCCATTTCTTTGCGTATAGTCCATAGCAAAAAAAAGGCAAAAAGCCCTCCCCCTGCCCCCCTTTTCGTGACAGTGAAAAAGCACAAAACGCTTTGTTTGCGTGAAAGGGAAAAATCACAAACGCGAAAACAAAAACATCAAAGTTTTGGGAGAAAAAATTGGGCACAAAAAAAGGCCACGCCATTTTTGCCCCACTTAACCAAACCTATAAAAAAAATAGCCTAAAAATGGCAAAATAGTAAAAATAAAAAATTCTCATATTTTTGTTTTCCAAAAAAAAATGCTACTCGTGACCGTGGACCGTAGACCGTGGTTCCCTTGGTCCCCCTGGCCCACTTTGAAG
>NC_069490.1:59629-69629 GCF_026875155.1 Cherax quadricarinatus | reverse complement strand
TGCAATTGTAGGTGAGAGAGAAAAGAGTGTGTGGGTGTGTGTGGTTGGGTAGAGAGAAGAGAAGAGAGAGAGAATATATATATATGTATATATATAATATATATATATATATATATTATATATATATAATTTATAAATATATATACATATATATATATATATATGTATATATAATGTATGCTGGTTTCTTTTTCTTCTCATAAACACGCTAAGATAACAGATAACTTTGCTACTCCTACTTACATCTTTGGTCACACTTCAGAGACAACGCACATGCATATATATATATACATACATCTAGGTTTTTTCTCCCTTTTTCTAATAGCTCTTGTTCTTTTTTATTTTCTTCTATTGTCCATGGGGAAGTGGAAAAAGAGAATCTTTCCTCCGTAAGCCATGCGAACTAAAAAAATGCCGGGAGCAATGGCTATAAAAACTCCCTTCTCCTGTTACAATTACTAAAAAAGAGAAGAAGAAAAACTTTATAAAACTGGGTTGCTTTAAATGTGCGTGATGTTAGTGCGGATGACAAGAAACAGATGAATGCTGATGTTATGAATGAAAAAAGTTGGATGTCCTGGCCCTAAGCGAAACACAGCAAGGGGTAGGAGAGGTTTCAGTGGGGGAAATAAATGGGATTAAATTCTGGAGGTATCTGAGAGAGTTAGAGGCTAAGAAGGGTGTAGCAGTAATGTTAAATGATCAGTTTATGGAAGGAGAAAAGAGAATATGAAATGGTGTAAATTCAAGAATTACGTGGATAAAGTAAGGTTGGATGCGAGAATGGCATAATACGCGTGGGTATGCACCTGGAAAGAGAGGAAGCAGAGGAGAGAGAGAGATTTTTGGAGATGTTAAGTGAATGTATAGGAGCCTTGTAACCAGTGAGAGAGTAATTGTGGTAGGGGACTTGAATGCAAAGTAGGAAAACTTTTATAGAGGGTGTGGTAGTAAGTTTGGGTGCCGGTGTAAATGATAATGGGAGCCCTTTGATTGAACTTTGTATAAAAGGGGTTAGTAAGGTAAATACATATTTTAAGAAAAAGAGATAAATAAGTATACACGATTATGATGTAGCGAAATGACAGTAGTTTGTTGGATTAGTATTGGTAGATAAAAGACTGTTAGTAGACTTCAGGATGTACATGTTTTATAGAGGGGCCACAGATATATCAGATCACATTCTAGTTTGTAGCTACACTGAGAGTAAAAGGTTAGATGGATACAAGGAGAATAGAACAATCAGGGAAGAGAGAGGTGAAGGTTTATAAACAAAAGAGGATGCATTAGGGTAAGATATAAACAGCTATTGGAGGATAGATTGCTAATTGAGAGCATAGGCACTGGGGTCGAAGATGTATGGGGTAGGTTTAAAAATGTAGTGTCGGTGGTTCAGCAAAGTTTTGGGTGGTTACAGGAAAGTGGGTGCAGGAGGGAAGAGGAGCAAGATTGGTGTGGAATGATGGATGTAAAGATGAGTAGTAAGGGGGAGAAAAAGTTAGCCATATGAAAGTTTTTACAAGTAAGTAAGTGATGCAAGGAAGGGAAGATTATATGGAGAAAAAGAGAGAAGTTAAGAGAGTGGGTGAAAGCCAATTTAAAAGAGAGCAAATGAGAGAGTTGGGGGGGGGGGGGGGGGGGGTGAGGATGTTATCAACCAATTTTGTTGAAAATAAGAAAAGTTTTGGAGTGAGATTAACAAGTTAAGAAAGCCTAGAGACAAATGGATTTGTCAGTTAAAAATAGGAGAGAGAGTATTAAATGGAGAGTTAGAGGTATTGGGAAGAAGGAAGGAATATTTTGAGAAATTTGTTAAAATGTTGATGAAGATAGGGTAAGCTGTGATTTCGTGTATAGGGCATGAGGAATAACAAACTTGTAGGAGTGAGGAAGAGCCAGTTGTTGAGTGTGGGGGAAGTTCGGTGAGGCAGTAAGGTAAAATGAAAGGGGGGTAAGGCAGGCCGGGATTGGATGGATAAAATAGAAATGTTTAAAAGCAGGTGGGGATATATTTTTGGAGTGGGGTTTGTGCAATTATTTAAAAATGTATGGAAGAGGGTAAGGTACCTAGGGATTGGCAGAGAGCATGCAATAGTTCCTTTGAAAAAGGGCAAAGGGATAAAAGAGAGTGAAAAATTATAGGGGGATAAGTCTGTTGAGTGTGCCTGGTAAAGTGTATGGTAAGAGTTTATAATTGAAAGAATTAAGAGTAAGACGGAGAATAGGATAGTAGATGAAACAAGGAGCGTTAGGAAAGGTAGGGGGGGTGTGTGGACCAAGGTTTTTTTTTTTTATTTACAGAGAAACATATAAGTGAACCAGTATTTAGATAAGCTAAAGATTGTCTTGTGCATTAATGGATTTGGAAAAGCGTATGACAGGGTAGATAGGGGGGCATTGTGGCAGATGTTGCAAGTGTATGGTGTAGGAGGTAGGTTTTACTGAAACAGTGAAGAGTTTTACGAAGATAGTGAGGCTCAAGTTAGAGTATGTAGGAAAAGTGAAATTTTTTTCCCCAGGTAAAAAGTAGGCCCTTAGACAAGGATGTGGGTGATGTCACCGTGGTTGTTTAATATATTTATAGATTGGGGTTGAAGAGAAGAAATGCCGAGGGTCTTGGCAAGGAGGCGTGGAGTTAAAAGATAAAGAATCACACACAAAGTGGGAGTTGTCACAGCTGCTCTTCTTTGCTGATGACACTGTGCTCATTGGGAGATTTCTGAAGAGAAGTTTCAGAGATTGGTGGATGAATTTGGTAGGGTTGTGCAAAAGAAGAAAAGTTAAAAGGTGAATACAGAAAGAGTAAGGTTATGAGATAACAAAAAGATTAGGTGATGAAGATTGAATATCAGATTGGAGGAAGAGAGTATGGAGATGTGAACGTATTCAGATTATTTTGGGGAGTGGACTGTGTCAGCGTTGGGTCCTATGAAAGATGAGGTGGAATCATAAATTGGATGAAGGAACAAAGAGTGAGTGGGTGCACTAGAGTCTGTGGGAGACAAAGAACATGTCCTTGGAGGCAAAGAAGGGGAATGGTATGGAGAGTATAGTTTTTTTACCAACGCTCTTATATGGGTGTGAAGCGTGGGTGATGAATTTGGCAGCGATGGATAAGGCTGGAGCAGTGGAGATGTCAAATGTCTGAGGGCAATGTGTGGTGTGAATATAATGCAAGAGAATTCGTAGTTTGGAATTAGAGGAGGTGCGGGATTACTAAAACTTTTTGTCCAGAGGGCCGAGGAAGGGTTGTTGAGGTGGTTCGGACATGTAGAGAGAATGGAGCGAAACAGAATGAACTTCAAGAGTGAAATCATCTGAGTGTGGAAGGAAGGCGGTAGGGGTCGGCCTAGGAAGGGTTGGAGTGAGGGGGTAAAAGGAGGTTATTTGTGTGCGAGGGGCTTGGACTTCCAGCAGGCATGCGTGAGCGTGTTTGATAGGAGTGAAATGGAGACAAATGGTTTTTAATACTTGGACGTGCTGTTAGTGTGGACAAAGTAACATTTTATGAAGGGATTCAGGGAAACCGGCAGGCCGGACTTGAGTCTGGAGATGGGAAGTACAGTGCCTGCAATCTGAAGGAGGGGTGTTAATGTTCAGTTTAAAAACTGTAGTGTAAAGCACCCTTCTGGGCAAGACATGATGGAGTGAATGATGGTGAAAGTTTTTCTTTTTCGGCCACCCTGCTTGGTGGGAATCGGCCCGGTGGGATAATAAAAAAAAATAAATATAAAAAATAATAATATATATTATATATATAATATACTATATATATAGTAGTATTAGTAAAGTAGGTTTGGTAAAACAGCAAACCACCCAGGGAAGAACTACCGTCCCTGCCAGATGAACTGTGAAAACAAAAACCTGTACTGTTTGCATGATGGTAGGATTGCTGGTTTCCTTTTTTCTGTCCTCATAAACACTCTAAGATAACAGGGATATCTTGCTACCTCCTACTTACACTTTGGTCAACACTTCACGACACGCACAGCCATATATAATATAAATACATCTAGGTTTTTTTCTCCTTTTGTCTAAATAGCTCTTGTTCTTTTTTATTTTCTTCTATTGTCCATGGGGAAGTGGAAAAAGAATCTTCCTCCGTAAGCCATGCGTGTCCGTATGTGGCCGACAAAATGCCCCGGTAGCAATGGGCTAGTAACCCTCTCTCTGTATACAATTTCTAAAAAATAGAAAAGAAAAACTTTATAAAACTGGGTTCTTAAATGTGCGTGATGTTAAGTGCGGGATGACAAGAAACAGCTGATTGGCTGATATTTTGTTAAGGAATGAAAAGAAGTTGGATGGTCCTCCCTAAGCGAAACAAGCTGAAGGGGGTAGGAGAGTTTCAGTGGGGCAATAATGGGATAAATCTGGAGTATCTAGAGGAGTTAGAAGCAAAGGAAGGGGTGCAAGTAATGTTAAATGATCAGTTATGGAAGGAGAAAAGAGAATATGATTTGTGTAAATCCAAGAATTATGTGGGATAAAGTCAAGGTTGGGATGCGAGAAGTGGGTCATAATAAGCGTGGTATGGCACCTGGAGAAGAGAGGAATGCAGAGGAGAGAGAGAGATTTTGGGAGATGTTAAGTGAATGTATAGGAGCCTTTGAACCAGGTGAGAGAGTAATTGTGGTAGGGGACTTGAATCTAAAGTATAAGAAACTTTTTAGAGAGGTGTGGTAGGTAAGTTTGGGGTGCCAGGTGTAAAGATAATGGGAGCCTTGATTGAACTTTGTATAGAAAGGGGTTTAGTTTATAGTAATACATATTTTAAGAAAAAGAGGATAAATAAGTTACATCGATATGATTAGGGCGAAAATGACAGTAGTTTGTTGGATTATTGTATTGGTAAACAAAAGACTTGTTGAGTAGACTTTCAGATGTACATGTTATAGAGGGGCACAGATATATCAGATCACTTTCTAGTTGTAGCTACAACACTGAGAGTACAAGGTAGATGGGATACAAGGAGAATAGAAGCATCAGGGGAAGAGAGAGGTGAAGGTTTCTAAACTAAAGCGGATGCAGTTAGGGTAAGAATATAACAGCTATGGAGGATAGATGGGCAATGAGACATAGGCAATGGGGTCGAAGAGGTATGGGGTAGGTTTAAAAATGTAGTGTTAGAGTGTTCAGCAAAGTTTTTGTGGTTACAGGAAAGTGGGTGCAGGAGGGAAGAGGACGATTGGGTGGAATGATGATGTAAAGAGAGGTAGTAAGGAGAAAAGTTAGCATATGAGAATTTTTTACAAAGTAGAGTGATGCAAGGAGGGAAGAGTATATGGAGAAAAAGAGAGAAAGTTAAGAGAGTGGTGAAGCAATGTAAAAACTAGCAAATGAGAGAGTGGGTGAGATGTTTCTCAACAAATTTTTGTTGAAAATACGAAAAGTTTTGGAGTGAGATTAACAAGTTAAGAAAGCTAGAGAACAATGGATTTGTCAGTTAAAAATAGGAGAGGAGAGTTATTAAATGGAGAGTTTAGAGTATTGGGAGATGGAAGTAATATTTTGAGAATTGTTTTAAATGTTATGAAGATAGGAAGCTGTGATTTCGTGTATAGGGCAAAAAAGAGGAATAACATCTTGTAGTAGTGAGGAAGAGCCAGTTGTGAGTGTGGGGAAGTTCGTGGAGGCCAGTAGGTAAAATTGAAAGGGGGTAAGGCATAGGCCAGGAGGATTGAATGGATAAAGATAGAAATGTTAAAGCAGGTGGGGATATAGTTTTGGAGTGGTTGGTGCAATAATTAATAAATGGTATGGAAGAGGGTAGTACCTAGGGATTGGCCAGAGAGCATCATAGTTTCCTTTTGTATAAAGGCAAAGGGATAAAAGAGAGTGCAAAAATTATAGGGGATAAGTCTGTTGAGTGTATACCTGGTAAAGTGTATGGGTAGAGTTATAATTGAAAGAAATTAAGAGTAAGACGGAGGAATAGGATAGCAGATGAACAAGAGGCTTTAGGAAAGGTAGGGGGTGTGTGGACCAGGTGTTTACAGTGTAAACATATAATTGGGAACAGTATTTAGATAGAGGCTAAAGAGTCTTTGTGGCATTTAAGGATTTGGAAAAAGGAGTATGACAGGGTGGATAGGGGGGCAATGGTGGCAGATGTTTGCAAGTGATGGGTGTAGGAGGTAGTTACTGAAAGCATGACGAGTTTTTACGAGGATAGTGGAGGCTCAAGGGTAGAGTATGTAGGAAAGAGGGAAATTTTTTCGCAGTAAAAGTAGGCCTTAGAACAAGGATGTGTGAAGTCCACCGTGGTTGTTTTAATATAATTAATAGTGGGTATGTAAGAGAAGTAATGCGAGGTCTTGGCAAGAGGCGTGAGTTAAAGATAAAGAATCACACACAAAGTGGGAGTTTGTCACAGCTGCTCTTTGCTGATGACATGTGCTCTTGGGGAGATTCTGAAGAGAAATTGCAGAGATTTGGTGAATGAATTTGGTAGGGTTTGCAAAAGAAGAAAATTAAAGGGTGAAATACAGGAAAGAAGTAAGGGTTATTAGTATAACAAAAAGATTAGGTGATGAAAGATTGAATATCAGATTGGAGGAGAGAGTATGGAGGAGTGAAAGTATTCAGATATTTGGAGTGGACGTTCAGCGGATGGTCTATGAAAGAATGCGGTGAATCATAGAATTGATGAGGGAAAAGAGGTGAGTGGTGCACTTAGGAAGTCTGTGAGACAAAGAACTTTGTCCTTGGAGGCAAAGAGGGAATTATGTGAGTATAGTTTTACCAACGCTCTTATATGGGTGTGAAGCGTGGTGATGAATGTTGCAGCGAGAGAAGGCTGGAGTCAGTGGAGATGTTCATGTCTGAGGGCAAAGGTGTGGTGTGAAAAAATATGCAGAGAATTCGTAGTTTGGAAGTTAGGAGGAGTGCGGGATTACCAAAACTGTTGTCCAGAGGGCTGAGGAAAGGTTGTTTGAGGTGGTTCGGACCATGTAGAGAAATGGAGCGAAACAGAATGACTCAAGAGTGTAATCAGTCTGTATGGAAGGAAGGCGGGGTAGGGGTCGGCCTAGGAAGGGTTGGAGGAGGCTTGGTAAAGGAGGTTTTGTTGCGAGGGCTTGGACTTCCAGCAGGCATGCGTGAGCGTGGTTAGTTAGATGAATGGAGACAAATGGGTTTTAATACTTGACGTGCTGTTGGAGTGTGAGCAAATAACATTTATGAATGGGATCAGTCAGGGAAACCGGCAGGCCGGACTTGAGTCCTGAGATGGGAAGTACAGTGCCTGCACTCTGAAGGATGGGTGTTAATGTTGCAGTTTAAAAACTGTAGTGAAAGCACGCCTACTGGCAAGACAGGTGATGGAGTGAATGATGGTGAAAGTTTTTCTTTTTCGCCGCCCTGCCTTGGTGGGAATCGTCCGGTGTATAATAAAATAATAAAATAAATATATTATATATATATATATATATATATATATATATATATAAATATATCTATATAAGTACTATATATATATATATTATGTATATTATATATATATATATATATCTATATATATATATATATATTATATATATACTATATATATAATATATATATAATAGGGTTATGTATATATATAATGCAAAAACAAACCACTGTGAAAGAACAGAGAAATTCCAAGCGCATTCGTGACTACTCACATTATCAAGGAACAATGAAATAGAACATCAAAGGAAGGTATATAAAGGGTCTAGCCCACAACCACACTAACATATCCCACAACAAAGGTGAGGTAATGGCTAGACCCTTTATATACCTTCCTTTGATGCTATACTTTCCATTGTTCCTTGATAATGTGAGTAGTCACGAAAGCGCTGAATTTCCTCTGTTCTTTTCACAGTGGTTGTTTTGCAATATTCTGAAATCACCTGTTTACGTGAGTTTATTGCATATATAAATATATATATATATAATTATATATATAATATATATATATATATATAAATATATAATTATATAATATATTATATATATTATATATATATATATATATATATATAATATATATATATATATATATAATATATATATAATAATATATATAATATATATATGTTGTGTGAGTGTTGTGCAAAATGAAAACCAACGAAAGGAGTTTGAATGATAGATCTAGGCCTTTCGTGTTGCAATCAACGACATCATCAGGGAGCTTGCAATGTTGCAGAAAAGGAAATGAAACCCTAGCAAAACAGATGAGCGCTTTATGCCAAAAATGCTCACGAGGTGTGTGGTGTGTACTCACCTAGTTCTTGCAGGGGTCGAGTCACAGCGCTGGCCCGCCTCTTCACTGGTCGCTACTAGGTCACTATTCCTGCTCCAGAGCTTTATGTACCTCTGCTTAAAGCTATGTATGGATATCCATGCCTCACTCAATGCTTCCAAACCTATTCCACTCCTGACTACTTCTGTGCTAAGAAATACTTCAACATCCCGTTATTCACCTGTGTCTTCACTTCCAACTGTGTCCCCTTGTTACTATGTCCACTTCTGTAACACTCCTGTCTTTGTCCACCTTTTCCAATTCCTCTCACTATTTTGTATTTCGTTATCATGTCGCCTCCTATATAGCCCCTGTCTCAGTGCGCTACAGTCTGTCCGGTCCAGGTTGAATTTCCCTTAAAACCTCTTCCTCGTAGGACATACCACTTAGCTCTGGACTAGTCTTGTTGCAAAAACCTTTGCACTTCTTCCTAGTTTCTTTTACGTGGCTTGGCTAGGTATGGGTTCCAAACTGGTGCCGCATACTCTCAAAATGGGGCTAACGTACACGGTGTACAGGGTCCTGAACGATTCCTTATTAAGATGTCGGGATGCTGTTCTGAAGGTTTTGCTAGGGCGCCCATATCTGCAGCAGTTTATTTGGCTGATGTGCGCTCAGGAGATTTGCCTGTGTTATACTCACCCCAAGAATCTTTTTTCACTTGAGTTATTGTTTGTAGTCTCTGACACCCCTAGACATACCCTCTGTGGCCTTCTTTGAACTTCCCCAATCCTCATGACTTTGCGTTTGGTGGGGTTTGAACTCCAGGAGCCAATTGCTGGACCAGATCTGCAGCCTGTCTAGATCCCTTTGTAGTTCTGCCTGTCTTCGATCGAATGAATTCTTCTCATCAACTTCACGTCTCTGCAAACGAGGGACACCTTCAAGAGTCTATTCATCCGTCATGTCGTTCACAAAAATACCGGAAACCAAACAGAAACAGCACTGGGTCCTAGACTGACCCCGTGGGACCCCCGCTGGTCACAGTGCCCACCTCTGACACTTCGCCACGTACCATGACTCGCGCTGTCTTCCTGACAATGTATTCTCTGATCCATTGTGTGTGGCCTTCTGTTATCCCCCTGCTTTGTCTTTCCCAGCTCTTGCAATAATCTCTTGTGTGTAACGATGTGTTAGATGCCTTCTTTACGGTCCAAGAAAATGCAATCCACCCACCCCGTCTCTCTCTTGTCTTACTGCGTCACCCTGTCATAGAACCCATTAGGTTTGTGATGTGTGCTGTGTGTGTGTGTGTAACGCGTTCAATGGTACAAATTCCAAATCACACAGCAAAATTGGAAGATAAAATTCCCATTTTAGGCTACATTTCAACAACAAAAGTCTAACTCATGACAATTTAATCTCAATTTGTGTACTGACGACAGTTGTTTGTTATAGCACTTTGTGTTATACCCTCTGTTATCCATCTACTCTTGTTCCTCTGTTATACCACCTGTTCCTCTGTTATACCACTCTGGTTCCTCTGTTAAACCACTCCTGATCCTCTGTTATACCACTCCGTTCCTCTGTTATACCACTCTCTGTTCCCCCTCTTATACCGCTGTTAACCTGTATACCACTCTTGTTCACTGTTATACCATGTTAACACTGTTATAATACCCACTCTTGTTCCCCTCATTATACCACTGTTAAACCTGTTATACCACTCTTGTCCCCTCTTATACCACTGTTAACCTGTTATAATCACCTACTCTTGTTCCCTCTTATACCAGC
>NC_069490.1:47129-52129 GCF_026875155.1 Cherax quadricarinatus | reverse complement strand
TTGGTAGGTTTTTTTTGTGAAGGGGGAAAGTAAACCATCCAAACTGCTTATTTCTTTTTTACGGATGGGGGAAGGTTTAAAGGAAATGGGGTTTGGGAAAAGGGTCGCCTGAATTTTTAAAGGGAGGGAGGGGGGTTTGATGGCCCCAAGAAGGCGGGAAAGAGTTTGGCAAGAACTCCGGCTATTTTTGTTGGAGCACTGCCTATTCCTGACGGACTTGCCTGAGGGAATATTGTTTTTTTGGGGGCCCTTGGGGGAAAACCAAAAATGGGTGCTGGTTTGGGGGTTGCTTGGTAACAATAAAAAAGTTTTTCCCTTCCCCCCCCCCCCCCTGCGTTTGATTATTTGTCTGTTTTTGTAAAAAAGCCCTTTGGTGACCCTTCCCAAACTTTTGGGAGTGCTGTTTAGGTCTTTGGGTAAAATTGATCATTAAAAAGGGTCCATTTTTTTAAAAGGTGTTGTAGTCACTGGTGTTGAGTATGACAAACTCCACCCCCTTTTTCGGCTGGTGACGATAATTTTGGGGGTCTTTGGGCCCAGGTTTTTTAAGGGAAAGTAAAGTACCCTTCTAGGAAGATTAGAAAAAGAAGGTTACAAAAAGCGAAAGGTGAAAAGGCCCTGTATTTTTAAACCCTTCTGGAATTGTTTGTCACTGTGTCTAGGGTTTCCTGGTAACAAGATTGAGTTGATAGTTGGGTTTTTGCGTATTTTGGTGGTAAATTTAAGCCCCCGGGGACCCCAGTGCTTGTTTTCTTTGTCGGTTAAGGTGCGTGACGTTTAAGTTGTTTACCCGGGGATTCGCGCCCCTTTTCCCTTTCCCACCGATTGTTAGTGCAGGGGTTCTGAATTTTTTGCGATTGAGTTGGATTTTTCTGTTGGGGGTTTTAGCTTTGACTGTGCTGAGAATAGGCCCCGCAGTGTGTTGGTCAATCTGAAGATTGGGCCCCCATATTCCTTGCAGTTTCAAAGGTTTCCTTAGCGATGTTAGAAAGTTCTTGGCCCTTCAGGTTTAAATAACTTGGGGGGCTGGGGAGAAAAGGGGGCTTGGGGGTTGGAGATTGTGCAGGAGTAGGGCTTAGGGAATTTACCCCTTTTCTGAGGCAATCTTGTTTGGAAGTTGTGTCTGTTTCGAAAAGCTGTGAGCCGAAGAAGGGTGTCCAAAAACGTCTGCCCTGAAATGTCCATTATTTTTGCGGTGCCCACAATTGTTTAAAAAAAGTTGGTTTAAATTTTCCGGGCAATATGGGAAAGTAAAAGGAAACAAGTCCAAATAATTTTTACATTTTTTTGTGGGGAACGTTTTTTGCTCTTTTCCCCCAGCTTTATAACCAAATTTAAAAAAAATTTCATGGGCACAGGGGGGGATTTTAAAGGGCCCGAGTGAGGGGGGAAAACTTGTGAGGTACCATTTCCCATGTTCACTAGTGGTGTAGTAGTAGTTGTAGTGGTAATGACAAAAGCAAATTTTAAACGGAATGAAAAAGGAATAAAAAGCTTTACTTGGGTAAAAATAAAAATAGGTTTTGGGCAAATTTAAAAATGGAATTTAAAGGGGTTTTTTCAGTGTTCCTCTCTGTGCTTTGTGTAAATATAAAACCCCTTTCCCTCCGTAACAAAAAAACCCAACAGTTTGGGTGTGGGGCTTCCCTCGTTTACAAAAGTACCTACCAAAAAAGCCATCGAGGGTTTTAAAGGGCGTAAAGTTAAACCCGGACCTTTTTCTTCCCCTTTTCCCCCCCGGGGATTTTGTTTTTACTTGATTGAACTCTGTGTTAACTTCAACTGTTTTTCCTTCAATAACAAGCTCTACAAAACCCAAAACCCAACGGCATTTGGGAAAAGGGGTTTCCCCCAAAAAGTGCCGTCCTAGCCAACTTAAAACATGGAACACCTAGAGTTTCCCAAAAAATTTTGGCCCAAAATATCCCTTTTAAGCGCACTTGGTTTCGTTACGTGGGCGATGTCCCCCCTAATAACTCCCCAAAAATTTTTTTATGTACGGGGGGTCTTCAGACAAGGCTCAACGCAGTTTTAACCAGCGATTTGTTTAACACTTGGGAAAAAGAGTCCGTTTAAAAGCTACCTTTCCCGACGTCCTCATTCACAAAGTAAACAAAAACATAAGGGTTTCAAGGTTTTTCCCGGGAAAACCCCCCAATAAAAATGATCTCCCACTTCTATTCCGTCAAGGAAAACCCAAACCCCCAAAAAAGGGGACATCATTTGGGGGTTTTTCCCCAAGAGCATACCCCCAATTTTTAGTCCTGAATTTCTTGACGGGGGAAAAGTTTTACATTCACCAAATTCACTGGGGTTACAATTTTTCCCTTTTTTTTTCTTTAAAACTGCCCAAAAAAAGAGCTCTTCAGTTTTATCAATTTTTCCCCCCAACACCGCTCCCAACAAAGTTATAATTCTTCCCAACGCCAGGTTGCCCCAAACGTCTCAAAAAATACTTTTACAAACTAACACCAGAGTCGCCATCGTTTAAACCCCTTCAATAAAGGAATTAACCAGGACAAAAACCCCAAAAACCCCCGAACCCGTCCAAAGCAGGGGGTTTCCATAACCCTTTGGAAAGGCCGTGGGCAAGATTTTAAATTTGGGGAAAAAAAGCAAGAAAACCCCGCAAACCCCCCTCAATGAACACATTTTCGCAAAAGTAGGAAAAGACAACTTTTAAAAAACGCCTGTGTACAAAAAACCCCAAATTCCCCAATCATCTTTTGAAATTTTAGAACCCCAATTAGTGATAAAAGAAAACTAATTTCCCCCCAAACGCAAGTGCCTTGAATCACAAATGATCGCTTGTTTCGTACAATTAAACAAAAAAAACGGGAGCTTCACCCTCTCGAAATCTTTTGCAAGAATCCTCCCAAAAAAAAGTTAAAAAACCCGGGCCCTCACCCTAGTCTCTCCCCGTTATAAATACACAAAAGCCAAAAGAGAAGGGGGAACACTGAAAAAAAACCTGCCTCATTTCCCGTTTTTTTGTCCCAAAACCCTTTTTTTTGTTACCCAAGTAATGTTTTATATCCTTTTTTCTCATGTCGAATTAATTGCTTTTGTCACTACCCTACTACTACTTAAATACACCACTATGAACATCGAAAAAGGTACCTCACTAGATTCCCTCCCCTCTGAAACCCTTTTTAACCCTCTGGTCCATGTTTGTTTGTAATGGGTTGAAAAGCTCCTGGGGGAGCGAAAGTTGCCACAATTTAAAAGTCAAAAGGGGGGGGGGGAAAAAAAAAAAAGGGGGGGGTTTGGGGGGGGGGGGGTATATTTTTTAAAAATTGGGGGGGGGGGGGGGGGGGGGGGGGGGGGAAAAATTAGGGAAATTGAAAAAAATTAATTGTTGCACTGGCCCTTTTACTTTCTATTGGGTAATTCTCCCCTTTTATTACAAAAAAAATACGCTTAAATCTAAAGAAAAAAAAGGGCATTCCGGGCTATCCCTTTTGTCACTTCAGTCGGGGTTGTTTCAAAGATTTTCAAGGACAGGGTTTGAAAAAAGGGACAGGGAGACTTTAATTTTGACAGGGCCCCCCCCTGAATTGTTTTTTTTAAAAGGTTTTGGTGGTTTGTTAGGGGACATCCTTTTCCCCCAAACCCCCCCCTCGTCCATTCTTGTTGTCATTCTCCTTTCCCCATTTCCTATGGGTTTTCGTGCCCTTTCCACTCTAATATAGCCAAACTAAAACACAGTCGTTTTTTTCCGGGGGTTTGGGCATTCGACCCAACGTCTCTCCTCTCTTCTCTCTACCTCCGTGTCCTTTAAGATGAAGAAGAAGAGAAGGGGAAAAAACAGAAGAAAAAAGAAGAAATACCACTACCCCCAACAACAAGTACAACAACCAAATATCCAAATTGTAAAGAGCACGCATTTTAAAAGAAGAAAAGGCCCTTGGTCTTCCTGTGGTTGTTAGTTTGTTTTGTGTAGACAACCTCCGGGTTCCTGGCTATTGCACCTGCCTAGTTCCGGGCTTTGTCACCTGCCGGGGCTCTGTTTGGGGGGACAATACCCCTTAATATATTGAGGGGGTGCCAGCAAACAAGGTGACCGTGTGGGGTGTGTACTCACCTAATTGGGTTTTTGCGGGTCATTCATTGCTCCTAGTCCCCCTCTTCGTGATCGGGGTGTTTGTGGGAAGGGTTTTTGTTTTTTGGGTGAGAAAAATCCCGGTTTTTGGTAACCCAAAAAACCCCAGTTTTTGGTATACCAAAATTCCCAAACTCGGGTATAACCAAATCCCTTTACTTGCTTGGCTGACAAAAGTTGTGTGGGGAATTTATTTAATAAAGGGGAGTGTTGGGGAATTTTCTGAACCTGAGAGAGGGGAAAAGAAGGAGGTGATGAGGGAGAGACAGGTAGGGGTGAAAGGAGAGAGAGAAAGAAAGGGGGCAAGGGAATGAGGGGGGGGGGGAAGGGGTGATATGAAAGAGAGGAGGAGTTTCAAATACCATTTTTTGCTGCACGGCGATGTGTGTTCAGTTGGTCGTGTCTCTTAGCCTGGCGTAGACAACAGCAACTGGTGGGTGAAGAGAGAGAGAGAGAGGAGAGAGAGAGGGGAGAGAGAGAGAGAGGAGAGGAGAGAGAGAGAGAGAGAGAAGAGGAGAGAGAGGGGAGAGAGGGGAGAAGAGAGAAGAGAGAGGAGAGAGATTTTTCACTAGTTATGGTGTTCCTGTGGTCGGTAGTGCCAAAGGATATGGATATGCACAAGGCAGGCAGTTCCAAATGATTTTCCCGGAGTACAATTGGATTTATATCTGTTAAAATTGGATAATGAGAGATACAGAGAAAGAGAAAGAGAAAGAGATAGATAGATAGACTGATAGACAGAGAGAGAAAAAAAAGAGAAAGAGAGAGAGAGAGACAATCATCATTTATAGCTAACCCGCCTGGAATAATTTCTCACCAACTTCAGATCAACAATTCAAGATGTCGACTCAGAGTCGTCGTAGTTATCTGCTGTTGATGCTGTTGATGCTGTTGATGC
>NC_069490.1:30000-37500 GCF_026875155.1 Cherax quadricarinatus | reverse complement strand
GAATACATTTAATAAGCAGTGGGGGAAAGTATAACTTTCTTTACAGCTTCAGCAGTGTTTACACTGGCACAGCTTTCACTCACATGTGTACCTAATTCTCCTCTTTACATTTTCTCTTTTTATCACTAATTATTAGTCTCCTCATTCATATATATTCTTGACACACAGGTCGTCTCCTAAGCTTTTCTTTTCTAGTAATTAATATAGGAGAAGGGGGTTACTAGCTCCTTGTTCCTGGCATTTTAGTCCCCTCTTACGACTTTGTTTAATGGAGTCAGTATATGGTTTCTATTGATAGTGAACATCCAGACTTTAATTAAGACATTCTTGGCTAGTTTTGTGTGGCGCAAAACTCTAGATTTCTGTGATTTGTAGATCTAGTTAATTCTTTGTGATGCGAAGCTCTAGATCTCACACAAAGCTCTTTTGCTAAGTTGTGTGATGCTGGAGTCGCAAGCGTAACCGTAGTAGGAGGATGACCCTGTCTCGTCTCCGAAATAGTTGTTAGGTTGATCTTTATCCCATGCTGGGCGGTGGATAGCCAGCTGCCCGTCCATGTTGTACCACACTGAGATGTTTGTTTTCTCGCCACATCCCCATTAGGAAGTAGTCGTCCCCGAGGGCATGGCTGATAATTTAGGGCGTGGCTACTGTCCCTTGGGAGGGCAGCCGGCCGCCCAGCTTCTCGCAGATAAATCTTAGCGTCCGGCCACATGTAATTTGTCGCCGTCAAACTCATTATGCGGTTGTTGATGCCAGCCACGTAATACGTGTTTAACGTGGCTGGGGCTGACGCCAGGGTGACGGTGGACGTCAGCTGTCCTAGCAGCTGGCACTCCTGGCTGACGACATCCCACGTGAAGGCCCAGCATCCGTCCAGCTGAGTACACAGGCTTCCACACCTGTAACAGTACAGTTACTCCTTATCACAGTAATTGACTAGTTAGGTCTAAGACTTCATAGGTCTAAGACTAGTAGGTCTAAGTGGTGAACAGGTGACATGCAGCCAGCCTTAGAAAGGCCAATATTATTATTGGCCTGCCCCAGGAAGCCAATAAGTATAATGGCCTGCCAGTAAAGGGCAGACCACTCGTGTAGTCGATAGTATTTAAACTTGTGCAGTCGATACTCCTTAAAACTCCAATAATATTAATAATTAATAATAATAATAATAATAATAATAATAACAATAATAATAAAAACCACAGGACTTATGGTTAGAACATTCAACTAACAATCCTAATGAATGCTATATTAGACATATACTATAATAAAAATTATAACAGAGCCATGCGGCCAGATTCCCTATTCAGTATTTAAGAAGTGACGTGATGAGGTTGAACTCACGTAACGAGGTGGACGGTACCGTAGGAGACGTACGGGCCGTTGATCCTGGATCCTCCTTGGTAGAGGATCTTGAAGGTGTTGGATTCCCCGGCTGCTGCCCAGGGTCTGACCTGCAGCATCAACAGCATCAACAGCATCAACAGCAGATAACTACGACGACTCTGAGTCGACATCTTGAATTGTTGATCTGAAGTTGGTGAGAAATTATTCCAGGCGGGTTAGCTATATCTGTATCTCTCATTATCCAATTTTAACAGATATAAATCCAATTGTACTCCGGGAAAATCATTTGGAACTGCCTGCCTTGTGCATATCCATATCCTTTGGCACTACCGTCCACAGGAAGGACAAAACGGAACACCATAAACTAGTGAAACATCTCTCTCTCTCTCTCTCTCTCTCTCTCTCTCTCTCTCTCTCTCTCTCTCTCTCTCTCTCTCCTTTTCTCTCTCTCTCTCTTCTCTCTCTCTCTTCTCTCTCTCTTTTCTCTCTCTCTCTCTCTCTCTCTCTCTCACCCACCAGTTGCTGTTGTCTACGCCAGGCTAAGAGACACGACCAACTGAACACACATCGCCGTGCCAGCAAAGAATGGTATTGAAACTCCTCCTCTCTTTCTATACCACCTCCTTCCCCCTCCCCTCATTCCCCTTGCCCCATTTCTTTCTCTCTTCCTTTCACCCCCTACCTGTCTCTCCCCTCATCACCTCCTCTCTTTTCCCCTCTCTCAGGCTCAGAAAATTCCACAACCACTCCACTTTATTAAATAAATCTCCCACACAACTTTTGTCAGCCAAGCAAAGTAAAGGGATTTTGGTATACCAGAGTTGGAATTTTGGTATACCAAAGCTGGGATTTTGGTATACCAAACCTGGGATTTTTCTCACCTAAAAGACAGAACTCTTTCCTACAAACACACCCACGATCAGCGAAGAGGCGGGACTAGGAGCAATGAATCGACCCCTGCAACCACAATTAGGTGAGTACACACACACACACGGTCACACTTGTCTTGTCTGGCACCACCTACAATATATTAAGGCAGTATTGTCCCCTAAGCAGAGCCAGGCAGGTGACAATAGCCAGGAACTAGGCAGGTGACAATAGCCAGGAACCAGGCAGGTGTCGTCTACACAAGACAATACTAACAACCACAGGAAGACACAAGGGCCAGTTTGTCTTCTTTAAGATGAGTGTCTCTTACAATTTGCTCGATATTCTGGTTGTTGTACTTGTTGTTGGTGGTGGTGGTAGTGGTATTTCTTCTTTTTTTCTTCTAGTTCTTCCTTCTTCTCATTCTTCTTCATCTTGAGAAGGAGCACGAGAGGTAGAGAGAGAGAGAGAGAGAGAGAGAGAGAGAGAGAGAGAGAGAGAGAGAGACAGTATGGCGTCGAATACAAAACAAACCAGGGAAATAACGACTGTAGTTCCATGTAGTCTGGCTATATTATGAGTGGAAAGGAGCACGAGAAACCGATAGGAATGAGGGAAGAGGAGAATGACAACAAGAATGAGCACGATTGGGGGGGCTGAGACAGGATGTCCATCCTAACAAACCACAATTCCTTAAAAAAACAATTCAGGGGCGCCCTGTCATAGATGGTAATGTCTCCCTGTCTCCTTCTTTCAAACCCTGTGCCTTGAAAGCCTTTGAAACAACCCTGACTGAAGTGACAAAGGTATAACCAGGAATGCCCTGTGTTTTCTTTGAGATTTAAGCAGTATTTTATTTAAAGAATTTATCAAGGGAGCCTTCGATCACACCTCGTACGTAAACAGTCGCGTAAAAGCGAGATTGCTGACGATAGTGGCGTGGATGTGTGTAGGAGCTAGGTCGTGGTTTTACAGGAGCCAGGTCGTGGTTGTGTGTAGGAGCCAGGTTATGATTCTGTGTAGAAGCCAGGTCGTGGTTGTGTGTAGGAGCCAGGTCGTGGTTGTACAAGAGCCAGGCCGTGGTTGTGTTTAGCAGCCAGGTCGTGGTTCTGAATAGAAGCCAGGTCGTGGTTGTGTGTAGGAGTCATGTCGTGACTGTACAGGAGCCAGGTCGTGGTTGTACAGGAGCCAGGTCGTGGTTGTGCAGGAGCCAGGTCGTGGTTGCTGGTGTTGAAGACCATCGTGGTTGGGCATAGAATATATCTGACAGGACCAGCACACCAGGCAAAGAAAATGTTATTCTCACTAATAACTCACACTAATGACCTCTAACGACAACAGTAAGAATTGATTACAAAAGGGAGTTTTGACGGGTCGGATGGCTTGCCCTCTCTCTCTCTCTCTCTCTCTCTCTCTCTCTCTCTCTCTCTCTCTCTCTCTCTCTCTCTAGGTAAACCATGTAGGTGAGAGACGAGAATAAACAGTGAGTAGAGGTGCAGTGAGATGAGTAAAGGTAGAGGTGAGGTGACTAGAGGTGAGTAGAGGCCTCAGGTCACACTGATTCTCAAGTATTTTAATAACTTCAAGGTTGGAGGTTTAGCTGTCTGATACCAGCTTCAAGGTGAAAGTTTTAGCTGTCTGATACCAGTTACAAGGTAAGAGGGTTAGCTGTCTGATACCAGCTTCAAGGTAAGAGGTTCAGCTGTCTGATACCAGCATCAAGGTAAGAGGTTCAGGTGTCTGATACCAGCATCAAGGTAAGAGGTTCAGCTAAGTATCTGATACCTTTGCTCTATCTCAGGCTGCTGGAGATATCTACCAGTCATCTTTATCTTAAGCACTTGCTACAGATATCTGCGCTCCTCTGCATCTCCATCGGTTTCAAGCCGATCGGATGAGGCATTCTCAAAGTATAAACGAAATCCTTAGCGAAGGAATTAAAAAAATGACGTTAATCATTTAAAGGTATCCCCCTTGAGGATACCTGGTGACTCATAATAATAATTATTATTAGTAGTAGTAGTATTAGTAGTATTGTTATATTGTTATTATTATTATTATATTATTATTATTATTATTATATTATTATTATTATTATTATTATTATTATTATTATTATTATTATTATCATTAATAATATAATAATAATAATAATAATAATAATAATAATAATAATAATAATAATAATATTATTATTATTATTATTATTATTATTATTATTACCACCACCACCACCAATAATAACACCAACAACAACACCAACAACAACAAACACCAACAACAACAACAGAAACAAGAACAACAACAACAGCAACAAGAACAAGAACAACAACAGCAACAACAACAACAACAACAACAACAAACAACAACACAACAACAACAACAACAACAACACAACAACTATAACAGCAACAACAACAACAACAACAGCAACAACAACAAACAACAGCAACAACAATAACAACAACAGCAACAACAATAACAACAACAACAACACAACAACAACAACAACAACAACAACAACAACAACAACAACAACAACAACAACAACAACAACAACAACAACAACAACAGCATATCAGCAACTGGTTGTCAAGGTGTCAGTGGTAATTATTCGGTAAATACTTAACTACCTCAGCTGCCAATTCGAGTCAGCTGCCACAGTGCTGACACTTTGACCTTGTTGTCCAAATACCAGGCTGACACTATGCTGTTTTGTGTCTCATATATACAGTGAGGGAGTGTGTGTAAGAGTGTGAGGGAGTGTATGAGAGCGAGGGAGAGTGAGGGAGAGTGAGGGAGAGTGAGGGAGAGTGAGGGAGAATGAGGGAGAATGAGGGAGAGTGAGGGAGAGCGAGGGAGAGTGAGGGAGAGTGAGGGAGAGTGAGGGAGAATGAGGGAGAGTGAGGGAGAGTGAGGGAGAGTGAGGGAGAGTGAGGGAGAATGAGGGAGAATGAGGGAGAGTGAGGGAGAGCGAGGGAGAGTGAGGGAGAGTGAGGGAGAGTGAGGGAGAATGAGGGAGAGTGAGGGAGAGTGAGGGAGAGTAAGGGAGAGTGAGGGAGAGTGAGGGAGAGTGAGGGAGAGAAAGGGAGAGAGAGATAGGGAGAGGGGAAATATCACCCTCACTTCCCCTCGCCACAGTGTTTGCCTGGATCAACACGAGTATCTGCAACATCAAAACGTATCATACCTAACGTTCCATAAGTTCTTCAGGACCACTGGACCAGCGAGGTTTCAGGAAACAGGTTTCGTGCACCTTATGTTTCACTCACCACACAATGGCTCAAGATATGGCGAAACATCAGCATCTGGTTCTCATTTACAAGTCGTGAGTTATTTACGAAATGTCTAAGTGAGAAAGTATAAGACGAGAGGTTAGTGGAAGAGTGTGTTTGAGGTTTATGTCTTGAGTGCTGTTTGTGCTAGAGTGGATTAACGAACTTATGTTTGAGGTTTGGCTATGCTGTGTGAGTGTAGTTGTTAATGTGTATGATGGAGAATTAGGGAATTAGTGCACTTTGTGGTTTTGAGTCGTGCTGTTGGAGTGCTGACAAGAATGTAGAAGGTTACGAGGAAACCTATGTTTGTCAGGCTTCGCGGGACTTTGCAGGTGCCTAGTGATACGATTGTTTGGTTAGTGCGAACTAGTAATTTGGATGCTGAGTGTGTTTCGAGAGGACTTAATTGTACTAAAGTGTAAAAAACGTTTCACAGAGAAAACGATTTCGTTCAGCTGGCTTGTTGGCGGACACTTATCTCCCAGCGGTTATGCTACGACCTTATTTTGCGGTACCGGAGTAGAATTGGATGCTGGAGAGGATCTGTTTATCAGGAGCTGACCTTGTCAGCTACGAAACAAAAAAGGGTTTAGGACATTGTCATAGTTTTGTGCAGTTACCTAAAGCGTTGCAAAATTAACCGTATTCCAGGATTTTTGAGTACAAACCCACGATTCGAATCTACCTAACAGACGCCATGGCGTCCAAGGAGCTACGACACTGATCTCAGAGCTAGCCACTAGATACACCCAAAGCTAGCCACCTAACACGACCCTAGAACCACTACCTAGACACGTCCTAGAACTAGTCACCTAGACACGATCCCGAGAGGTAGCCACCTAGACACGACCCAGAAGCTAGCCACCTAGACACGACCGCGAAGCTAGCCACCTAGACACGACCCCAGAAGCTAGCCACCTAGACAGCCGAAGCTAGCCCCAGACACGCTAGCCACCAGCTAGCCCCAGACCCCAGAAGTAGCCACCTAGACACGCAGACACGCACGCACAAGTGCCACAGGACACGACCCAGACTAGCCACTAAAACACAGCAGAAGTAGCCACCTAGACACGACCCAGAAGAGCCACCTAGACACGACCGCAGAAGTAGCCACCTAGAACGACCGGAGCAATCTAGCACAGCAAAGCTAGACCGAGAAAAACCGACCTAGAACGACCCCTAACACGCCCAGCTAGCCAGAGATCCCAGAAGCTAGCCACCTAGACACAACCCCAGGAACAGTTTACCTAGACAGTGGTCCCAGGAGCTAGGCTCTCTACCCAGCGTCGTCAGTACTTGCAGCAGCACTAGTTTCTCTCTGCCAAAACACTGTCATCCACGGGGCTGGTCAGGCCTCCAGCAACACAAGAATTCCTTACATATTTGCATAGTTATATTCCCAGCGAGTCGACTAACGCAGTCACCTGTCTTTTTACTGCTAGGTGAGCAGGTGCTGCAGCAGGTAGGTGAGCAGGTGCTGCAGCAGGTAGGTGAGCAGGTGCTGCAGCAGGTAGGTGGAGGGGGAGGGTGGCTGTGCAGCAAGGGAGGTGAGCAGGTGCTGGCGGTAGGTGTGAGCAGGTGCTGCAGCAGATAGGTGAGCAGGTGCTGCGGCAGGTAGGTGAGCAGGTGCTGCAGCAAGTAGGTGAGCAGGTGCTGCAGCAGGTAGGTGAGCAGGTGCTGCAGCAGGTAGGTGAGCAGGTGCTGCAGCAAGTAGGTGAGCAGGTGCTGCAGCAAGTAGGTGAGCAGAAGGTGCTGTAGCAGGTAGGTGAGCAGGAGCAGTGTTTGGGGGATTTATCATCGTAGTGGGAGGGGGGGATTTAAAGGGAGTAATCCTTGGTGGAAAGTTACTGGGAGAGAGTACCAAGTTTGTCACTACCACTGGTGGTACAGGGTACCGGGAATTCCTCCCCGTACAGAAACTTCAGTGTACCGGAAACTACTACTTCCGGGTTTACCGAATATCTGTTGTGGCGAGAGAAAGGAGAAGAGAGGAGAGAGAGAGAGA
>NC_069490.1:0-17500 GCF_026875155.1 Cherax quadricarinatus | reverse complement strand
AACTCTCGCCCTCCGGGAGACTCCACAACGTCCCCCCTCGGAAAACTCCCCAACGTCCCGCCCTGCCGGATCACACAACGCCCTGCCCTACTGGAAACTCACACAAGGGTCTCGCCCTGCCTGGAGCTCACACAACGTCTCGCCCCCTGCCGGGAGACTCAACAACGTCTCGCCCTGCCTGGAGACTCACACAACCCCCTCGCCCTCCGGGAGACTCACACAAGTCCCGCCCTCCCTGGAGATCACCAACGCTCCCCCTGCCTGAGACTCCCAAGTCTCGCCCTGCCGGGAGACTCAAAAAACGTCTGCCCCCTAGACCCACACAACGTCTCCCCCCGCCTAGACTCACACAACTCTCGCCCTGTGGAGCTCCAAAAGTCTCCCCCTTCCGGGGAGACCCCCAAAAGTCTCCCCCTCCTGGGAGACTCACACAACGCTCGCCCTATCTAACTCCACAACGTTCCCCCCTGCCGGGGGAGACCTCACACAACGTCTCGCCCTGCCGGGAACTCACACAACGACTCGCCCTCCCGGGAGACTACAAAAACGTTCGCCCGCCGGGAGACTCACACAACGTCTCCCCTGCCAGGTTTCAAACCGAGACCTTAAGGGGAAAAGCTGCTACATCCACAATGAGAAAGAGCAAAAAAACCCAATCCCCCCCCAATCTTTTTCCACAGCACATCCTCCCCCCCTCCCCCCACAAATTCATCTCCAAAAACAGTCTCCAACAACGGCAAAGAGGATGGAGAACACTGCTTTCAAATACAGAACACATTAATTTTAATTTCCCCTTCATAGGGGGCCAGGACCAAGGACCACGGTCACGTCCCCGGGCCACGATACATTGTTTTGGCCGAAAAATGAGATATAGTTGACGTTTGGGGCCCTTTTTTTTGCATTTTTTATTTTGATTTAAATGGGGGGTAAATGGGGTGGTTTTTTTTTGGTGTTTTTCTGCCAAACTTTGATGTTTTTTGTTTCGCGTTTGTGATTTTTCCCAGCAAACAGATGGTGTTTGGTTTTTCACTGCACGCAAGCGCGGGGGGTGTGCTTTGGGCCCTTTTTTTTTGCAGACTTTAAACCCAAAAAATTTGGGGTTTCCACGGGACCCCGCGCACACAAAACACCACCACCACACACAAAAACACACACACACAAACCCCACACCACAACACACAAAAAAAACACACACCCAAAACAACCAAAAAAAAACACATAAATTGAGAAACACTAGGGGATATATTGTAAAACTTTGAGGGGGATATTTTGGAGAAACACGGGAATTTTTTTGAGAAACATCGAGGGGGGAAGTTGGGAAACATCTGAGGGGGGATATCTTTGAGAAACATCTGAGGGGGGTATCTTTGAAAACTCTGAGGGGGGAAAATCTTGTGGAAAAAAATCGGGGGGGATACCTTTTTGGGGAAACATCTGAGGGGGAAAAATCTTGTGAGAAACATCTGAGGGGGGATACTTGTGAAAAAAAAATTGGGGGGGGTTCTTGTAGAAACACTGAGGGGAATATCTTGTGAAAAAAAACTGAGGGAGATACTTGAAAAAATCTGAGGGGTACATCTTTTTGAGAAACTCTGAGGGGGGAAAATCTTGTTAGAATATAAGAGAAAATCGGAGAAAGATAATGAAGTGAAAGTTAAGAAAGCGAGCAAAACCTTTAAATTAGTGAAAAAAGTTTTCGGAGAAAAAAGAAAGCTCTGGGAAAAAAGATAGTGAGAAAACTGAGTAAAATGAGAGAAAGCTAAATGAAAAGTGAAGAAAGCTGAGTAAAAGGAGAAACTGAGGAAAATGAGGAAAGCTGATAAAGTGAAGAAAGCTAATTAAAAGGGGGGAAAAAACTTTTTGAGCTGAAGGGGAAAAACCAGAAAAAAATTTTTGAGAGAAAGACTTAAAGGAAAACGGAAGAAAAACCCACTAATTCTTTAACTTAGATCCACAAAACAACCTAACTTACCTAAGTTTGAAACAATATCCTAACTTAAAAGGCTAGACATAAAACCCAAAAAAAATTAAGGGGTAAAAATAAACTTATTTTTAAAAATAGGAAAAACTTTAAAAAATGAGTGTATATATATATATATATATATATATATATTATATATAATAATAAATATATATATATATAATATATATATATAATATTTATATATAATATATTATATTATAATAAAAAATATACAGAATTTTTTTTCTCAATTGGTTTTGAAATTCAATAAACAAAAGGGGAAAGGGTTAAAAGGCATCGTTACTTTGGAGGATCTGTCAAAGCGGAAAAAGATCAGAGGCATCGGGAGAGCAGCTTTTACCTCTGTAGCAAAAAAAATTTGGGAAAGGAAAAACGTTATATGACAAGGGGTTTTGAGTCCCTCTCTCTCTCTTCTCTCTCCTCCTCTCTCTCTCTCTTCCACCAAAACTAGGTCATTTCCTTCCTTCCTGAGCATGACACTCGCTCTCTCTCTCTCTCCTCTCTCTCTCTCTTCACTCACTCAACCGAATTTTTTGTACAATTCGGACTGAAATAAAAATTCACAGAATTTTTGGGATTTTCATATATATAAAAAAAATAAGTGGATGTAAACGGGGGAGGTGATGAGTCCGTAAAAACATCGCGAACCTTGTCACTCTTGGGGGCAGATGCTCTCTGGGTGTGGTTTTTGTGTGTGTTGTGTGTGTGTGTGTGTGTGTGTGTCGTGTTTGTGTGTGTTGTGTTTGTTGGGGTTTTGTGTGTGTGTGTGGTGTTGTGTGTTTGTGTGTGGTGTGTGTGTTGTGTCTGTTTTGTTGTGTGTGTGTGTGTGTGTTGGGGTTGTGTGGTGTGGTGTCTTTTTTTGGTGGTGTGTGTGTGTGTGTGTGTGTTGTGTGGTGTGTTGTGTGTGTGTGTGTGTGTTGGGGGTGTTTTGTGGTGTGTATCTGTTTTGGTTTTGGTGGTGGTGTGTTGTGTTGTGTGGTTGTGTGTTGTGTTCTGTGTTTTGTGGTTGTGGTGTGTGTGTGTGGTGTGTGTGTGTTGTGGGTTGTGTTGTGTTTGTGTGTGTTGGGTTGTGTGTTTTGTTTTGGTTGGTGTCTTGTTTTGGTGGGGTGTTTGTGGGTTGTTGGTTTGGTGGTCTGTTTTGGGTTTTTGTTGTGTGTGTGTGTGGTGGTGTGTGTGTGTTATCTTGGGTTTTGTGTGTTGTGTGTGTTTGTCTGTGTTTGTTGTGGTGGTTGTGTGCGTGTTTGGGTGGTTTGGTGTGTGTGTTGTGTGTGGTTGTGTGTTTGGCGTGTTTTTTTTGTGGTGTGTGTTGTGTGTGGTGTGTTCTGTGTTTTTGTGGTTGTGTGTGTGGTGTGTGTGTGATGTGTGTGTGTGTGTGTGTGTGTGGTGTGTGTGGGGTGGTCGTGTTCTGTTTTGTGTTGTGTGGGTGTGTTGTGTGGGTGTGGGGTTCTGGGGTGGGGTTGTGTTGGTGGTGTGTGTTGGGGGGGTCTTGTTTTGGGTGTGTGTTGGTGTTGGTGTTGTGGTTTGGGTGTGTGGGTGGTCTGGTTTTTTGGGGGGTGGTGTGTGTGTGTTGTGGGTGTGGGGGGGGGTTGGTGTGTGTTTGTTTTTGTTGTGGTTTTGGGTTTGGGGGTTGTTGTTGTGGGGGTGTGGGTGGGGGTGGTGTGGGTGGGTGGTGGGGGGGTGGGTGTGTGTGTGTGGTGTGGGGTTTTGGTGTCCCGGCTGTGTTTGGTGTTGTGGGGGGGTGGGGGTGGTGGGTTTTTGTGTTTTGGGTGTGTGTGTGTGTGTGTGTGTGTGTGTGTTGTGTGTGGGTGTGTGTGTGTGTGTGGGTGTGTGTGTGTGTGTGTGTGTGGTGTGTGTGGTGTGTGTGTGTGTGGTGTGTGTGTGGTGTGGGTGTTGTGTGGGTGTGTGTGTGTGTGTGTGTTGTGGTGTGTGTGTGTGTGTGTGTGTGTGTGTGTGTGGTGTTGGTGTTGTGTGTGTGGTGTGTGTGTGTGTGTGTGTGTGTGTGTGTGGTGTGTGTGTGTGTGTGTGTGTGTGTGTGTGGGTGTGGGTGGTGTGTGTGTGTGTGTGTTGTGTGTGTGTGTGTGTGTGTGTGTGTGTGTGTGTGTGTGTGTGTCTGTCGTGTTTGTGTGTGTGTCTGTGTGTGTCTGTGTGTGTGTGTGCGTCTACAGCACCCGTGTTAAGTACCTATTTACCCGGAGGTTATTCCGGGGGTCAACGCCCCCGCGGCCTGGTCTGTGACCAGGCCTCCCGATGGATCAGAGCCTGATCAACCAGGCTGTTACTCCAACATACCCTCAACATCTTTATACATCACCGTGAGATATATCTCTCAGCCTTCGTGTACTGTGAAACTGATCCCTGTTTAAGGAGAAAGATTACGGTGCATTTTTACTGACCATCGTTAAGTAGAAGGTTCTCAACTTCCCACTTTGTACGCATTAAGATTGTAAATAAACACGGAAACAAACAAACCAGGGAATGGATGGGATCCGAACCCATGGCGAACGAGTCGTGAGACTCCAGGCCAGTGCGTTAACCACTGGACCAGTTGGCTACAAGAAGATTCAACTAACAATAGGGAGGTTAGCATGGGCCACCACTGTGACCACAAGTGCAAGTTTTTACAGATGAATCTCCCGCCAGCGTGGCTGTGATGAGCTCTAGCTCATGTCCCCTCAAAACTTGCACTTGTGGTCACAGTGGTGGCCCATGCTAACCACCCTAAAAGTGTATAAATAGCAGAATGAATCTTATTGTAGCCATCTGTCCCAGTCTTTATCACTCTGTCCTGAGTTTCACACTGACTTGCCATGTTCCCATCCCATGGCAATGATCTGGGAAACTTATATGTCTTGTGGCGTGTCGTCTCTTTTCCCCACCCATCAATCATCTGGCCAGCTTTGAGGTTTTCCTCGTCCCATCACAACTCTCCATTCTTTTCAAACTAACAGCTTTGTTACTCTCTTTGTACTAGAAAGCTATCACAATAGTCACACTGCGGGGGAACTATAGTCACGACGCTATATAGTCCTCACAGCTACAATAGCACACGGCAACAATAAGTCCACTGCTACAATACTCCACACTGATAAACTATAGTCACACGGCGACATTAGTCACACGGCTACAATAGTCCACAATGCGACTAGATCACGCTGCTACAATATCACACTCTACAAGAGTCACACGCTACAAGAGCACCTGCTAAAATATCACACCTGCTACAATATGTCACACTGCTACCAATATTCACTCTGGCTACAAGAGTCACTCTGCTACAATAGTCACACTGCTACAATAGTCACACAGCGACAATAGTCCACACTTGCACCAATATCCAACTGCTACTAATATCTCACTGCTGCTACAATAGCACGCTGCCAAATAGTCTCACTGCTACAATATCCACACTGCTACAATACTCACACTGCTACAATAGTCACTCGCACAAGATCACTACACGCTACAATATCACACTGCACAATATCACTCTGCACAATAGCCACACTGCTACAATACTCCACACTGCACAATAGTCCACACTGCAACTATACTCACATTCGCGACAATAGCTCACGCTACAATACTCACACTCCTACAATAGTCACACTGCTACATACTCAACACTGCTAACAATAGCCACACTGCTACAAAAACCTCAATGCGACATTGCCACAACTTCTTGTCTACAATACCACACTGGTAAAGTTCTCACACTGCTACAATACCACACTGGAACATTCTCACACTGCTAACAATAGCCACACTGGTACATACTCCGACGTGGCAAGACCCACACTGCTACAATAGCCACTCTGCTCAATAGCCACACGGCGACTGCTACAATAGCCGCACTCTACATTCCACACCTACAATAGCCCACTGTACAATACCACACTGGTACAGTACGCCAACGGCTTCTAATTGCCACGCCGGGTAAAATAGCCACACTGGGGCAATACCTCACTTGTACATACTCACACGCGACCCACCACACTGGTACAATAGCCACACATACAGTACTCAACTGCTACATAGCCACACTGGAACATTTCCCTCGTACACTCACACTGCCCAATAGCCACACTGGTCCAGTACTCACACGGCACAATACCTTATACTGGACAGCTCTCACACTGCTACAATACCACACTGGTTCATGGTTCTCAAACTGCTACAAATAGCCACACTGGTACAATACCACACACTGGTAACATACTTCACACGCTACAATAGCCACACTGCTACAATTAAGCCTCACTTGTACAATACCCCACGGGACATACGCACAACTCTACAATACCAAACTGCGACAATAGCCACACTCGGACACTACCACACGGGTACAGCACTCACACTGCGACAATAGCCACACTGGATCCAATAGCCACATGGTACAGTACTCACACTGCGACAATACCACACTAGTACATACTCACTCTGGCTACTAGACCACACTGTACCATAGCCACACTGGTACATACTCGCACAGCTTGCTAACAAGACCACAACTGTACATACTCACACGCACAATTGCACCCTGGTACATAGCCACACTGGTACAGGGCTGACTCTCTACAAATAGCCACACTACAACGCACACTCTACATTAAGACACTACTATACAATAGCCACACCGGGTACAGTACCACACTGCTACAATGCCACACTGGTACAGTACTCACACTGCACAAGAGCACAACGGGTACAATAGCCACACTGGTACCAATAGTCCCCACAACTGCTACAACAGTCTGCACACTAGCCACACTGTACAAGAGTACACGTACGTAACTCCACACACTGCGACAATAGCCACACGTACACTAGCCACACTGGGAACAATAGCCACACTGGGCAATAACCCCACGGGGCAATACCAATCTGGAACAATACCAACACTGGTGTAATACCAACTGGTGCAATAGCCACACTTCTACAGTAAGTCACACTGTGTATGATAGTCCACACGGCGACAGTAGTCCACTGGTAAAATAGTCACACTACTACCGTATGCACACAACTGGTATATAGTCACACTGCTACAACGTCAACACGGGTAAACTATATCACATGGCTACATTAGTCACCACGGTACAATATCCACACTGCTACAGTAGCACCTTCTACAGTATTGCACACTGCTACAGTAGCACTCTGCTATAGTAGTCCACACGCTGCAGTAGTCACACTGCTACAGTAGTCCACACTGGAAATAGTCACACTACTACAGTATCAACTGTAAGATAGTCTCACTACGACAGTAGCCACACTACTAAAGTAATCCACACTGATAAGATAGTCACACTTCTACAGTATTCACACTACTACAGATCACACTGGTAAGAGATCCACACTGTAAGAAGTCACACTGCACAGTAAGTTCCACACTGGTAAGATAGTCACCCTGCTACAGTATCACAACTGAAAATAGTCACAACTACTACAGTTAGTCACACACTTCTGAGGAGTCACACTGGTAAATACACACGGCTACAGAAATCACACGGTAAAAGTCACACCGGCTACAGTAGTCAAACTGGTAAGATAGTCACACTGCGAACAAGTACACACTGGTAAGAATAAATATCACACGGCTACATATCTCACAGGTAAATATCACACTACTACATATCACACTGGGAAGATAGTCACCTGGTAAGATAGTCCACACGACGAAATTATCAGCACTGTAAATAGTCACACGGCTACAAGTGTCCACTGGTAAGAATATCCACACTGCGACAGTAGTCACACTGGTAAGATATCACACTACTACTGTAGTCACACGGTACAATATCCCAGACACTGCTACAGTAGCACACTTAAGATAACACACGGCTAACATAGTCAACCTGGGAAGATATCACACTACTACAGTATACCACACGGTACAAGATCCACACTGAATACAGAGTCACACTGCAAGATAGTCACCACTGCTACATATCACACTGTAAATAGTCACACTGTTAAATATCACACTGCTACAGTAGTCACACTGGTAAGATGTCACACTGCTACAGTAGTGCAAACTGTAAGAGAATCACTCCACTACAGTAGTCACACTGGGAAAGAGTCCACACTACTACAGATCTCACGGGAAATAGTCCACACGCTGCAGTAGTACACTGTAAGAAATAGTCACACTGCACATAGCCCCCACTGTAATAGGCAAACGGCTACAGTAGCCACACGGTAAGAATCACCCCTGCTACAGTAATCACACGGTACAATAGTCACACGCGACATAGTACACGTGGATTATAGTCACACGCGACATAGGCACACTGTAAGATAGCACCACTGCGGCTTATGACACTGGAAGATATCCACACTGCTACAGAGTCCACTGTAAGAGTCTCACGGCTAAGTAGTCAGCACAGGGTAGATAGTCACAACCTACAGTAGTCACAACGGAAATAGTCCCACTACTCCAAGCACACTATAACATAGTCACACGACGACATGGTCACACGACTACAGAAGTCACACTGGAGATATCACACTGCAACAGTAAATCACACCGTAAGAATAGTCTACAGCAACTGTATCTCACTGTAAATAGCACACTGCTACAGTAATCCACAAACTGGTAAAGAGTCACCTACTACATAGTCACACTGAAGATAGTCCACACTGCTACTAAGTCACACTGGTATGAATCACACGCGACATATCACACTGTAAGATTCACACTACACTGGAGTCACACTGGTACAATATCACTCTGCTACATATCCACACTGGGAAGATAATCACACTGCTACTAATCCCACACCTGTAAGAATAGTCCACTACTACAGTTTCACACTGGTACCATATCACTCTGATACAGTTAGTCACACTGTAAAGATATCACAACTGCGACATAGTCACACGTAAGATAGTCACATCTGGAAGTAGTCACACTGCTTAAATAGTCACTCTGGTAAGATACCACACGTGCTACAGTAGTCACACTGGTAAATAGGCACACTACTACAGTTGTCACACTTTTAGAGGAACACGACGACAGTATCACGTCTGGGAAATAGTCAAACTGCTCAGTAGTACTCAGTATGATAGTCCCACACTGCTAGACACTAGCCACACGGGTAAATATCCACCGGCACATAATCATACACTTACATTTCTCAACTGCTACAGTAATGACACGGTAAATATCACACGGCCGACTAAAGTCACACTGGTTAGATATCCTCACTGCTCAGGAGACTCTGTAAGAGAGCACACTGCACAGTAATCACACGGGTACAATAGTCGCACGCTAACATATCACACTGTAAAGATCACACTGCTGCAAGTGACACGGGAAGATTTCACACTAAACAATATCACACTGTAAGATATCACACTGGTAAGATAGTCACACTGGTAAGATAGTCCACTACTACATAGTCACACACTGTATATAAGCACACTGCACAGTATCACACGGGTAAGATAGGCACACTGCACAGTAGCACACTGGTAATATATCCACACGGCTGCATAGTGACACGAAAGAGCACCGACTAAATAGCACACTGGTAAGATAGTCACACTACAATAGTGACACTGTAAATATCACACTGCTAACAGTAGTCACTCTGGTAAGAAGTCACACTACTACAGTATCACACGGTAAGAGTCACACTGCTACAGGTATCACACTGGTAAGATAGTCTCACTGCTACAGTTTCACACTGTAAAGAGTCACACACTACAGTAGTCACACTGGAAAGAAGTCCACAACACTCCTCCCAAAGTAGTCCAAACTGTAAATCGTCACCTACTACAGTACACACTGTAAGATATCTCACTGCGACAGGATGTGTACACTGAAATAGTCACACTGCTACAGTATCACACTGGACAATATCCCTCGGCTATACAGTAGTCACACTGGTAAGAATATCTCACGCTACAGATCACAACGGTCAGATAGGTCACACTACTACAGTACACACGGTAAGATAGATCACACTGCTACAGATCACACTGGTAAGAATCACACAGCTACAGTAGTTCCACACTTGGTAAGATAGTCACAAACTGCTACAGTATCACACGGTAGATAGTCACACTGCACAAGTAGTCACACTGGTACATTATCACACTGCTACAGTATCACACTGTAAGATAGTCACCCTGCTACAGTAGTCACACAGGTAAGATAGGCACACTACGACAGTAGTCCACACGGTAAGATTAGTCACTACTGCTACAGTATGACACTGGTAAGATACACTCAGCGACAGTAGTCACACTGGGAGATAGACACACTCTACAGTAGTTCACACGGGAAGATAGTCACACTTGCTACAGTTTCACACACTGTAAAGTCACACTACTACTTAAAGGCACACTGGTAAGATAGTCACAACTGCACAGTAGTCGACACTGGTAAGATATCACACTACACATAGTCACACTGTAAGATAGTTCCACACGGCGACATATCACCTTAAAATAGTCACAACTGCTACCGAGTCACACTGGTAAAGATCCACACGGCTACAGTAGTCATCACTGGACAATAGTCACACTGCTACAGTAGCACACTGGTAAAAGAGTGCACACGCTACAGTATCACACTGGAAATATCACACTGCGACAGTATTCACACGGGTTAATACCACACTGCTACAGTAGTCAACACTGGTAATAGTACATTTACTACAGTAGGGCACACTGGTACATATCACACTGCTCATAGTCACTCTGGTAAGAAATATCCACACTGCTACAGTAGGACCCTGTATAAATAGTCAACACTGCGACAGTAGTGACACGGTAAGATAGTCACACTGTTACAGTATGTCACACTGTAAGATAGTCAAACGCTACAGTATCACACGGTACGATAGTCACACGCTACAGGAGGCACACTGTAAGATAGCACACTGCCGAATATCACACGGTAAGAGAGCTCACTCTACTATACTGGAGTCACACGGGTAAAGATAGGCACACGGCTGCCGTTAGGTCACTCTGGGTAGAATAGTCACACTGCTACAGGAGTACACTGGTAAGATAGGCAACTGCACTGTATGACACTGTAAGATTAGGCACACGGCTACAGTAGTCACACTGGTACGATAGTCACACTGCTACAGTAGTCACACTGGTAAGATAGTCACACTGCTACAGTAGTCACACTGGTAAGATAGTCACACTGCTGCAGTAGTCACACTGGTAAGATAGTCACACTGCTGCAGTAGTCACACTTGTGCAAGATCTGTCACACGGCTACATAGCACACTGGTAAGATAGTCACACGCTGCAGTAGGCAACGGGGAAATAGTCACACTGCTACAGTAGTCACACTGGTAAGATAGTCACACTGCTACAGTAGTCACACTGGTAAGATAGTCACACTGCTACAGTAGTCACACTGGTAAGATAGTCACACTGCTGCAGTAGTCACACTGGTAAGATAGTCACACTGCTACAGTAGTCACACTGGTAAGATAGTCACACTGCTACAATAGCACACTGGTAGATTAGTCACACGACCTACAGTAGTCACAACGGGAAAAGACACACTGCTGCAGTATCACACTGTTAAGATAGTCACCTGCGACATAGTGACACTGTAAATAGTCACAACACTGCTACAGTAGGCACTGGGAAGATAGTCCACACTGCTACAAGTCACACTGGTAAGATAGCACACGCTATCAGTAGTCACACTGTAAAAATCTCACTGCGACAGTAGTGGACACGGGTTAAGATATCACACTAACTACAGTAGTCACACTGTAAATAGTCCACTTGCTGCTACATAGACACTGGTAAATAGGCACACGCTACATCGTGCCACTGGAAATAGTCTCACTGGCTACAGTCGTCACACTGTGAAATATCACACTGCTACATATCACACTGGTAAGATAGTCACACTGCTACAGTAGTCACACTGGTAAGATAGTCACACTGCTACAGTAGTCACACTGGTAAGATAGTCACACTGCTACAGTAGTCACACTGGTAAGATAGTCACACTGCTACAGTAGTCACACTGGTACAATATCACACTGCTACATATACACTTGTAAATATCTCACTGCTACATATGGAACCTGTAAGATAGTCACCTGCACTTAGGACACTGGTCAGATTGGCACTCTGCACAGTAGTCACTCTGGTAAGAGATCATCACTGCTACAGTAGGCAACACGTAAGAATAGTCCACAACTGCTACAGTATTCACAACAATTCTGACTACTTGGTCAAATAATGTGCAAGTTTTTATAAGGTGATCAACGCAATGTGGAAATGGAGAGCCTGTGTTCACATTGAGGGTAGCTTTATTCTGGCAACGTGGGGTTCTGAGTCAATGTAAGAGAAAGGTAAGATGAGGATGAGCTTTAGGATCAGTCCCCCCTCACCTGAATGAATGAATTACTTATACTACTTGTGGAGTCAGTCTCTCATTGCTGCGACTGATTACCACTTAACTGGGGCTCCATGTACAGTTGTGTACCAGTGGTAGGACGAAAACTCACCTTTGTGTTACAAAAAACCGCGAATGCTAAAAGCTAGAGATTTCCTGTGATGACGTAAAGGACTCCCTGCACATCCACCTGTTACAGGTTTTTGTGCATGCAAAAGTACGTAACTTTATTCGGCGCATGACACTCCCTCATTTACAGGTGTACTCCCCCAACCAGCGAACCAGGGTTGCTAAAGTTGATGAGGGCCCCATCGTTCAACTAGTGACCATTCTAGCTATAGAAGGTGGATTGGGCAAGCGCAGAGGGATGTGAAGACCGCTCCTTCTGCCCATTCATCCCATTATAGACGTAAGCAACGGTCTTGGCTATCTTGTGGCTTTCTATTTCTCCTTGCTACCGTGGAGTGCACTACGATATTATCTACTGGACATAGGTAACAGATTGCAGTTCAAATTGTGAAGGAGACGATAATCTCATCTTTTTCTACTGTGTGGTATTGCTCCCATTACACCTGAGAACAGCCATTTGAAATCCAAGATTGTAATATGGGGCCTTGTCCGGAGCTGGACTTAGAATACTTGGCTTAGGTGAAGCTTTAGCTAAACACTGTGTAGCTGGCGGTCTCGCTGTCGCTTGACAAATTTCGTGTCAGTTGACTTATTTCAGCCGTGCTATGTTGATCGTTCAGCACGCGCTACGAGCTTGTTCATGGTGCTCGTGCTCGCTTACGTCAATCTGTGTGCAGGCGGCTTTGCTTGTATGCGGCATTGCCTGCAATCGTACTGTGCATAGCAACGTGTTCTGCAAATTAACGTGTTACGTTGGGGATTCGTATGCATAGCGAATAACTTATGCCACGAGACAGTCAGACCTCCTGGTGTCGGCATATACTGGCATAACCGACCTAAAGGTCCCGACACGTAGGGGGCAAAGGGCTCGTTCCATGGCATTCCCTATAAACCACTCACACAAGCAGCGCAACTGCGTTCACTTATTGCTAACAAACTGATTGAAGAAGAGATGGCACATCAACGCCGCCCGCAACGGAGCTGGCAAAACGCTTGTTCTCGCCAACAATGAGAAGATGAGACACCTACGAGCAAAAGGTCAGTAAGGGTGGCAGCTGGGTGGGCTCGAGGGGATACGTCGTGCACGTATACTGCAAAAATCACGCTGAGCAACTAGAACAGAGAGCATGCGCAAGGGAAGAATTTAATAGGGAAAGAAAAGAGGCAGTTTTTTCGCATTCTGGAACGATTTCAGTTTACAAAAAGCAGTACCGCTGTCCCCGCTTCAATGAGGCGAACACCAGAGCAATTTTTCAGAAGCTCGAAAATCAGGCCGAGCCTTGAGGGCCGGAACAGCAACTGGCACGTTGGTTCATACTGCAATTATTGTAAGGCTCAGGAATTACGTCGGATTAACTGACGCGAATTCGCTGATTATCAATATGAAGACCAAATGGGTTGGGAGCATATACATTATCCCAGCTAAATACGTAAGACCTTCAAAGTGAACAGCCAGCTTGGTCAATCCCTGGTGACTTTGTGAACACAAACCATAGCTTTTACCCCTCTGGTAAAAGCGAGTGGGTCTCTAACTTTGAGGAGCGGGCAGCTTGTATTCGGAAGGAGAACCTGCTGGAGTCGTGGACCAAGGGTCGTGCTTTCGGCAGAGCGTGACTTGAACCACTGCATTGGAGGCGGGGCAGGTTGCTATAACCTTCGAAACGAACCGCTCCTGGTCCACGGGCCCGTCCTTCTTTCAACAGTCTGGCGGTGCAAAGATCGTCAACATTGGGAGAATGAAGGCCAGCCGAGGGATGAGGCGCGACGTCATCCAACCAAGGCCACCTGTACCACGCTTCTCAACATAGGTCCCCCTGCGGAGAGGCAAACTTCTTTTGAGCATCTCGACAACAATATCCAGAGAGCACCAGCCAGAACGAACACCACTTCAACGACTTCAGGGAGTAAAGGGCAAGCCTTCGTCGCTTCAGTGGAAGAAAGTAAGGTCACATCATTGCCAACTCCCCCAAAAACCTCAACCCATCGGAAAAATCTCTAGTATCCTAGTAACAGTACCCCTAGAATAAGTAAAAAAGTAATGGCCCCGGAATTATTGCGAAGGCCTTATTTCACCTGCAAAAACTCAGAACCAACCTAAAGTAAATACCTTTAGAGATACTGACATATTCTCACGTGTCAGAGAAGAATATTACCCTCCCCTTCAGAGAATACTTCCGTGAATCCGCATTGGATGGGCAGCCTATGGAGACTAATATTTCCTGGTCCTTTGCAAAAAATAGTATTACAGTGCAAATATTACACTGGGTACTTTGACTGTAGGTGTCTCTAAGGATTTCCCTAAAAATCCATTTTTACTGGTAAATAACATTACTATACTGGACTTCGTGTCCTGGAACCTAATGAATAATGCTTCTTCCAGTGTTGGCCATAACTCGGGCAACATGCCCAAGGTTTGCTGGGAGAATGTGGAACTATCTGTGGACACTCCGATCTCGAATAGCCACCACGTTGTTTAATGAGACACACCGGCCGGAGTCTCGTAAATTCTAGTGTACAGACACCGACTACCAGCCTATTCCCATTGCAGATGGGCCAATGTCTCTGTTCCATGCCCGAGGACGGTCCCATCCGGAGGAACACACGAAAGGACCCGTCGGTAAAAGGCGCGGTTTCCAGGCAGCCATGGGTAAATCCTCTTGGTCAGCCATTCAAGTATAGGTAAAATTGATTATTTTTTTGCACTGTACTGGAAGGAGAAGGGCCGGCAATTAGACGACAGGTTAGTGTTGCCAACCAATATAGACCTCAGATATTAAATATAGCTCATAATACGTCATTAGGGGGTCACTTAGGAATTACAAAAACCTGTATAGAATCACAGATGCTTACCCTCTTCCTCGTCTGGATGACGTAATTGACTTTGGGGGTAAGGCTACTTTTGTGTCCAAATTAGATCTCCTTAAAGGTTACTATCAGGTACCTTTGACAGATAAGGCGAAGGAATCTCTGCCTTCGTAATTCCAGGAGGTCATTATCAGTAAACAGTTACCCCTTCGGAATGAAAAATTCCCCCTCTTCATTCCAGAAACCTCGTCCATCAGGCTATTAAAGACTTGAAGGCACGGCAGCATACCTAGATAAATATTTTTTGTGGTGTCTGATACTTGGGATCAAAAACCTACTTAGACTTAAAGCTCTGTTTGGACCTTTAAGAATTCCCAATTAACAGTTAATTTATCTAAATCTTCCTTTGGCCAGGCCACTGTCACTTTTCTAGGCCAGAAGTAGGTAGTGGTAATGTTGCACCTAAACTTGCTAAAGTTCTTTCGTTTAAAGATTATCCAGTTCCTCATGATAGGAAATCTCTTCAACGTTTCCTAGGCTGATAGGATTTTACAGAAGATTCTGTAAGAATTTCTCAGATATTGTAGCCCCTCTTACCTCTCTTACCAGTCATAAAGTTCCCTTTAATTGGACGTCAGATTGTAACACTGCTTTTAATAAAGCAAAAAGATTATTGTGCTTGCCACCCATTCTCCTGTCTCCAGACTTCTCCAAACCTTTTTCATTACAGGTTGATGCTTGTGAGTCTGGGGGTTGGGGCGGTACTATTACAAATCGGGAACAAGAGCTGCAGCCAATCGCATACTTTTCAGCTAAGTTCCAGCCCCATCAGAGAGCCTTACTCTACCATTGAAAAAGAAGCCCTCGCGCTGGTAATGGCTTTGGGGCATTTCGATGTTTATGTGGGCCAGACATCGCAGTGGTCACAGTCTACAGTGATCACAACCCGTTAGTCTATCTCCAAGCCATGAAGAATCACAACACAAGGCTTATGCGTTGGACGCTCAGGCTGCAGCCCTACAATATAAAAATTAATTATATTGCCGGCAAAGAAAATGTGTTTGGGAGACTCTTTGTCAAGAGTCTAGTTTTTAAAATTTTATTTTTGGTTAGGGTGTATTTGTGGTAAACCCCCCCTTTCAAGCTCTTTTTTTTATCCCTGATGTTGGGGTTTTTTTTAGTGAGGGGATACGGGCTAAACCCTCCGCTTGTAAACTTTGGGCCTATGTTGGCCTACTGACTGCTGTCTCACTCTGAGTTTTTGGGGTTTTGGGTTTTTTGGGCACTAGGAAAGCTGAGCTCTATCAAGAGTTGGATGGTGGAGAGGATAGCGGTCCCATTATTTTGTGCCATGGCGGCACGGTTACCACTGGGAGGTGGCAGCCTAATCCTGAGCCTTCTCGGGGTGGGGGTGTGGCATGCAAAGAGTACGTAACCTTTATTCGCGCATGGACCACACCCTCATTTACAGGTTATCTCCCCAACCAGCGAACCCGTTGCTAAGATTGATGATGGGGCCCCATCGTTCAAATAGTGACCAGGTTCTAGCCCAAAAAGAAGGTGGGATTGGCAATCGCAGAGGTTATGTGGATACCGCTCTCCTGTCTGCCCTTGTCATTCCCATTCTAGAGCTGGTTGAAGCACGGTCTGCTATCTTGTGGCTTCTATTTCTGCCTTGCTTACCGTGGAGTGCACTATATTTATCACTGTACATAGTGTACATATTGCTGTTCTAAATTGGTGAAGGATAATATAAGTCTAAACTTTTTCTACTGTTTTTATTTGCTCCCATTACACCTGGGATAACAGGCCATTTGAAATCCTAGGTTGTAATAGTTTTCGTAACAATTAGTCAGTATCCTTGTCCAATTATCCATTAGAATTCAGTACGATTCAATAGTGCTTCAGGATTACAACTGGTAGGCTACTAACTAGAGAAATTAAAATTTAATAAATTTATTAATAACGTCTAGAGGTATACTATCAAATTAAATTAAATTAATCAATTCTCGTGTACAGTATTATTGTGCTGAAAGCACATATCACATTTATAAGTCTTAAGTACCGTCTGGTACAGTAGCATTTAATAATACAATATACAAATAAGGTTGGGGGTATTTTTGTAAGTGCCTAAGGAGTTCACTAGTCTCATGATGACTAGACTTTACAAGTGCTGACAAAATCCCCACATAAACTATTTTTTC
>NC_069489.1:24726577-24743527 GCF_026875155.1 Cherax quadricarinatus | reverse complement strand
TATTGGTTGGGGGGTCAAAGGTGGGGTAGTCTCGAGGGCGAGGTCATGGTAAAAAACCCGGGAAAGTAACACCTAGGTTGTGAAAAGGTGACCCCCCCGCTCCTGTCCTAGACCGGATACCTCGCTCTTGTAGAAGGCCTAAACCGGAATTCCCCCGCTCAGGGAAAAAGCCTAAACCGGAAGTTCCTTGCTCTGCCGCTTTTTTGACTACTTATATATATATATATATATATAAAATATATAATATAATATATAATATATATATATATTATATATATATATATTTAAAATATATATAAAATATATATATGTCGTGCCGAAAATGTAAAACTGGTCAATTAGCAAGAACTCATTTAAAAATAAGTTCTTTCTAAAATTTTATCTTATATGTTTAAAGATATATTTTTTCCATAAATGTAAAAATTTATAATTTTGCACCAAAAAAATCTCAGAAAACTTACCTAACCTTGTTATAACAAGAACAATTTATTTTAGCCTAACGCAACTAAATATATTTTAGATTTGTTTACAATAATTTAATACTAAACAAACACAGTGAAATATATTTTTTTCGTTAGGTTCAGAACGATTTTGGCGATATTATTGCATACACAAATTTTCACTTGTCCTATATGGCAAGATGAGCGTTGCTATTTAAGCCAAGATCGCAAGTTCTGCCTATTCTACACGACATATATATATATATACATGCAGTATAACTGCATAAGGCACAGTGTTTTTCATTATTGCTCATCGACACCATGCCTAACCCTTCTAGGGTAGGGTAGGTGCCTGAGCCCGAGTCTTTAGCTCATAAGACTCATTCCCATTTTCCCCCTTGGGGCGGGGATGGCAGACCAGAGAGGCCTAGCTTGTGGCTAGGCCTGGGGACAGTTGGTCCCAAAGATGAGGAGGTACTTGTGCCTCCTCCCATGGGAGACTTAGGTCTCAGACACTCCCTAAAGAGGGAGCCAAGGCCGGGCCACCACTTGGACAAGGCCCGGGCCGGGAGAATACCGGCTAATCTTTAACTAACTAACTAACATTATTGCTCAGATTTCTTGTTGTTAGATGTAACTCATGATAAAATTAAGCGGATTTGAAGGTTTTCATCTTCGTCTTAAGAAAAGACAGAAAAATTATACTTGAAGAAAGTTATATGCAAAGCGAGACACCACCTTCCCTCTATGCATAAATTAACTCATTATATATTCAGAAACTTAACCATTCTTTTTTCTTGTCACATTGTACCTCCTGTCTGCTTAAAGTTGTTGTTTTTAGCTATCGTTTGATCTAAGTTTGTCACTCTGAGCACTCCCGTCTACTTAAAGTTATCACCTTTCACTTCCTGTCTGCTTAAAATGACTTCCTTATTCCTCCTATCTGCTTAAAATTGTCGTTTTGCACGACCTTCTGCTTAAAGTTGTCACCTTGTACTCCAGTCTGCTTAAAGTTGTTACATTGTACTCCAGTCTGCTTAAAGTTGTTACATTGTACCATCAATGTGCTTGAAGTTGTCACCATGTACTTCCCATATGCTTTAATTTGTCACATTGTATTTCCCAAATGCTTAAAGTTGTGATCTTGTACTTCCCATATGCTTCAAGTTGTCACCTTGTACTTCTTATATGCATAAAGTTGTCACCTTGTACTTCTTATATGCATAAAGTTGTCACCTTGTACTTCTTATATGCATAAAGTTGTCACCTTGTACTTCTTATATGCATAAAGTTGTCACCTTGTACTTCTTATATGCTTAAAGTTGTCATCTTGTCAGAATATGCTTAAAGTTGTTGCTATGTACTTCCTATGTGATTAAAGTTGTCGCCTTATACCGCTGTATAGCCCTTGTGGTTTAGCGCTTCTTTTTGATTATAATACTAATAATGTCGCCTTATATCGTCCACATGAGCTTAACTCATTTTTCGTTTTTCTTTTCGATTTTTTGGTCTCTTGCCTCGCTCCACATGTGAGGGGCCCCTTAAGTTGTCCCTTTGTACCTTCCATGTGTCACATAAAGGCGTCACCTTGAACCTCTCATACACATACAGTTGTAGTTTATTTAAGGTATCCTTGAAGGTGGACCTCTTCCTTTTTATTTTCATAACTCGAGAATGCCTCTTCCAATTGACTTCAAATTTTCAATGTTTGTTTGCGGTAACGAGATCGAAATTCTTGAAACAATTGGCATGTTTATGAGCCTTATGACCAAAGTTCTTGAACCTATTCCCTGGAATGGTTCAGATAACTTCTGGAAACCTTAAACGTCTGTAAAGATTGTTCACTAAATCAGCGACTGAGAGTAAATACAAATATTTAGATGAATATTATGTATAAAATGGTGTGCGAATTTTATTTCCTTCAAGTCACGTTAAATAAATTTTTGTTTACCTCTTCTGGATGACTTCAGTATTTAATAGCTGCTGCAGGTTATTGCCAGGAGAGTGCAATTAAGGTTTTTTTTATATGCTGGCAAATTTGCTGATGTAGGAAAATAGTTTAGGAAAGAATTGGAATGGTTGGAATCAATGTTATTGCTGGAAAATAACTCATCTGGTTGGTTTCAAATTTTCACCACTGCTGTGGTTTCAGAAACCAAAGGTTCATGCTTTTTGTGTGTGATATATCTGTAAATTATTAAATATATTGCATGAATAGTGATATTTCATTTACATTCAGTAACTAAAGAATGACTCTTCCGATCGGCTTCAACATATTAATGATGTATTAACTAAGAAGGATGAAACTCTGCAAGTTGAGTCTGAGTAAGTTACAATTTCAAAGTTGAAAGTGAACTTGGCGTTTGCTTTCAACTGTAAATTGCAATTTATAAGTTTTATTAAAAATAATTCAATATAATAACTAAAGAATGCCTCTTCTGGTCGGCCTCAAACCCTCGACAATTATATATCTTAATTGGGATCACTTTTTGACAGATTTCGATATTAATTTGCCATTTTTTAACCAATTTTATCAAATTATATTTCCTAAAAATTAAAACCAAATTCTTTTCCTTTAGGTTTGTGTAGCTGAGGGAGGAAAGTCAGTACGTGTGACAGCAGTGATGTCACTAGGAATGTGAGGTGACAAGGAGAGTGATGAGTCCAGGCCTTATGTAGACTCTCCATCAGCGGAATTAGTGTTAGGCAGGATGAATATTTTATTAGTGTTAGGCAGGATGTATATTTTATTTGGTAATTCATAGAGAAAAAATTGGCGAGAAATACATTTAATATTCTTACCAAAATCCTGTCATCTTCGTAATGAGTGTCTTCCAACATATGAAGTACTAAGCATGTGTCCGCTACCTCCTTAGCATGGCTCAATTTCATGAGGATGAAAGCATTTGCATTCCATGTATATTGTATACTACTTTGCCCTGAAAGTCAGTTTTTGTAATAACTTCTAACAAATGAAAGAGATCGATTTAATATTATTGGCACGAAGGAAGCTTTCCCAGTTCTTGGGCGTCTTTGACGAAAGCTCAACCATTCTCTAATTCTCTAATTTCTTTCTGACCATCTCCCTCGTTGATGTCTTTAGACTGTTTTGGATATGAACATCGTACAGTACGTCGATTCTGTTCACAAGTTCTAGCTGCTGATGCTGTATATCTGGCATTAGCAAAACCTTCGCTTAATCATCAAAGGTTTTTCAGTTTCCTAGTGACAACAATTTAACTATCACTGCACCAACCAGCATCACCTATTTGTACTCACCTATTTGTGGTTGCAGGGGTCGATTCATAGCTCCTGGCCCCGCCTCTTCGCTGATTGCTACTAGGTCCTCTCTCTCCCTGCCCCATGAGCTTTATCATACCTCGCCTTAAAACTATGTATGGTTCCCGCCTCCACTACTTCACTTTCTAGGCTATTCCACGGCCTGACTACTCTATGACTGAAGAAATACTTCCTAACATCCCTTTGATTCATCTGAGTCTTCAACTTCCAATTGTGACCTCTTGTGTCTGTGTCCCATCTCTGGAACATCCCGTCTTTGTCCACCTTGTCTATTCCGCGCAGTATTTTATATGTCGTTATCATGTCTCCCCTGACCCTCCTGTCCTCCAGTGTCGTCAGGCCGATTTCCCTCAATCTTTCTTCGTAGGACAATCCCCGTAGCTCTGGGACTAGTCTTGTTGCAAACCTTTGCACTTTCTCTAATTTCCTGACGTGCTTGACTAGGTGTGGATTCCAAACTGGTGCTGCATACTCCAGTATGGGCCTGACGTAAATGGTATACAGAGTCTTGAACGACTCCTTACTGAGGTATCGGAACGCTATCCGTAGGTTTGCCAGGCGCCCGTATGCTGCAGCAGTTATCTGATTGATGTGCGCCTCAGGAGATATGTTCGGTGTTATACTCACCCCCAAATCTTTTTCCTTGAGTGAGGTTCGCAATCTTTGGCCATCTAAACTATATTGTGTTTGCGGTCTTCTTTGCCCTTCCCCAATCTTCATGACTTTGCATTTGGCAGGGTTTAAACTCAAGGAGCCAGTTACTGGACCAGGCTTGTAGCCTGTCCAGGTCTCTTTGTAGTCCTGCCTGATCCTCATCCGAGTTGATTCTTCTCATTAACTTCACATCATCTGCAAACAAGGACACTTCTGAGTCCATCCCTTCCGTTATGTCTTTCACATATACCAAGAACAGCGTAGGTCCTAGGACTGACCCCTATGGAACCCCGCTTGTCACAGGCGCCCACTCTGACACCTCGTCACGTACCATGACTCGTTGTTGCCTCCCTGTCAGGTATTCTCTGATCCATTGCAGTGCCTTTCCTGCTATGTGTGCCTGATCCTCTAGCTTTTGCAGTAACCTCTTGTGAGGAACTGTATCGAAGGCCTTCTTGCAGTCCAAAAAAATGCAGTCGATCCACCCCTCTCTCTCTTGTCTTACTTCTGTCACCTTGTCATAAAACTCTAGTAGATTTGTGACACAGGATTTTCCTTCCCTGAAACCGTGCTGGTTGTCACTTATACACTTGTTTCTTTCCAGGTGCTCCACCACTCTCCTCCTGATGATCTTCTCCATGACCTTGCATACTATACACGTTAGTGATACAGGTCTGTAGTTTAGTGCCTCATGTCTGTCTCCCTTATTAAAAATTGGGACTACATTTGCCATCTTCCGTACCTCAGGGAGTTGCCCAGTTTCAAATGATGTGTTGAAGATCTTTGTTAATGGTACACACAATATCTCTGCTCCCTCTTTAAGGACCCACGGAGAGATGTTGTCTGGTCCCACCGCCTTTGAGGTGTCAAGTTCGCATAGCAGCTTCTTCACCTCCTCCTTGGTTATATTTACCTCATCCAGCACTTGCTGGTGTAACCCCCTGTTCTGATTTCCTGAAGTCCTACTGGTTTCCACTGTAAATACTTCTTTAAATCTCGTGTTGAGCTCCTGACATACCTTCCGGTCGTTCCATGTGAATTCCCCATCACCCTTCCTCAGTCTGATTACCTGGTCCTTGACTGTTGTTTTCCTCCTGATGTGGCTGTACAACAGCTTCTGGTCAGTCTTGACTTTCGATGCTATGTCATTTTCATATTGTCGCTGAGCCTCCCTTCTTATCTGTGCATATTCGTTTCTGGCTCTTCGGCTACTCTCTTTATTTTCCTGAGTTCTCTGTCTTCTGTACCTTTTCCATTCTCTAGTACACCTAGTTTTTGCCTCCCTACACCTTTGGGTGAACCAAGGACTCGTTCTGTTCTTCCCATTGTTTCTGTTTCCCTTGGGAACAAACCTATCCTCTGCCTCCTTGTATTTTGTTGCCACATAGTCCATCATTTCTTGTACTGGTTTTCCTGTCAGTTCCCTCTCCCAATGAATGTCTTGAAGGAAGTTCCTCATGCCTGAGTAGTTCCCCCTTTTGTAGTTTGGTTTTCCCACCCTATTCCTGCTACTCTCTCCACTTGGAGCTCAACTATGTAGTCGAAGCACAGAACCACATGATCACTACCAGCTTTGTCAACAGCTTGGTATCAGATATCATGTTAGAAGTGCATTCTATATACCTAGCGAAAACAAAGAATAGGCTAATAGATGCTCAATAATGAACAGTAATTGGTACTTAAAAACAGAAGTCAGGGTCGGCAGAAAGGAATCTCTTTGACTACAGCTAATAAGAAGTACATGTGCAATAAAACATAGTACGATGGGATAACGTCAGATCAGGACACAGCACCACATGTATAATGTGACAATCACACACACGCACATACAGAGAGGCACGCAGAAAGTAAGAAATGGGAGTTGTGAGGTGAAACCGCAGAAGCCAAGATACAGGCCATAGAAGATGATGCAAGTATGCTGAAGTGAGTTTCAGGGCCAGTGCCCAGAGGAGACATGGCATCTGAAGTAGGTACACCCCAATTAAACGAGGAGCCCAATGGAAATGAAGAAGGCAAGACTTACACTGAGGCCCTATCAGTTCACCAAGCAAGGCTGAGGAACGAAGGAGGCCAGCTGTTGAGTGCAGTGATAGCAGTAAGTGAGAAGGAGGGCGGGTTACAGGTAGAAAAGATGAAAAGATGACAGGTCCCATGCAGAGACACGCCCAAGCCACCAAGAGTTACAGGAAAAAATATGGGAGAAAATGGTTATGTACAAATGGGACAAAGAGACACAAAGGGAAAGGCAGTGGAAGGAGGAGGAGAGGTCAGTCTTTATTCATGGGATTCAGGAGAGTGAAGGGAGCACACACAATGAAAGACGACAGAAGGAAAAACAAGAAATTGAAAACATCAAAGAAATAGGTGAGGAGGACATGACCGAGATAATAAATTTTCAGAGAGTAGGGGGTGGGGGTACTCGAAGGGGAGAAATTGATCAATCAAACTGATTTTCAAGAGAAACCACAGGTGAAGGAATCATCAATATACAAAAGGGTGTTCCTAGACCATGACAGAACGAGAACAGAATGACAGCAGCTGAGGGAGAGGACACAGAAACAAAAGGTGCTTGAGAGATAATGATAAAGTCAGCAGAGGACAACCAGAGCTGGACAGAACAATAAGCGAAAGCACACAAGTTGAATTCAACTTGTTATAAACTGGAGATAGAGGAAACAACGAGATGGAGAGTGAAAAAGAAAAAGAAGCAGTATTATTATAATTACTATATCATTCATGATAAACATGAATGTTATAATAATAAGTTTCACGCTCCCATGAATGTTACATTCATGTTCCCAGGTGCTGTAGCATCTGGGAATGTGAAAAAGAATCAGGATCAATTCAAGGACGGGAAAACTGAGTTTAGTTCCTTGGATACTTGGATTATTCTTGGAGGAGGTTTCAAGGGTCAACAACCCCACGGCAAGATCTTTGACCAGGCCTCGTGGTGGATTAGGGTATGATGAACCAGGCTGTTACTGCTGGCTGCATGTAAATTGACATATGAACCACAGCCTGACTGATCAAGTACTGACTTTAGGTGCCTGTCCAGTTCCTACCTGAAGACAGCCAGGGGTCTATTGGTAATCCCTGTTATGTATGCTGGGAGGCAGCTGGAAAAAGTCTTCGGCCCCTGACACTTACTGTGTTGCTCTTAGCATACTCATGGGGCCACTTCTTTTCAATGGGGGGATGTTGCATCGTCTGTCGAGATTTTTCTTTCGTAGGGAGTGATTTTCACGTGCAGATTTAGGAAAAGTCCCTCTAGGGTTTACCAAGTGTATTGTATCATGTACCCTCACCTGCATTCCAGGGAGTACAAATCAAGGGACGTATAATTGCTTTTTCACAATTATATGTGCCGTGAAAGTTTCCTGCGAATTCTCGAGGTCTGCAATTTCGCCTGCCTTGAAAGAGACCGTTGTTGTACAGCAATATTCCAGCCTAGAGAGAACAAGCGATTTGAAGAGAATCATCATGGGTTTGGCATCTCTAGTCTTGAAGATTCTCATTATCCATCCTATCATTTTCCCAGCAGATGTGGTAGATACATTGTTGTGATGTTTGAAAGTGAGATTCTCTGACATTATCACTCCCTGCATTATTACTCAACGGCAATGGAAAGGCTACGTTGAGAAATTGGAGTAGCTGTAATAGTAAAAATTGGTTGCTTATGATGGGTTAGAAAAAGACACTAAGGAACATACATCTCTCCTTCAGTAGAGAGAAGCATATCCTATGGCCAGCCGACTCTCGCCCTGATCAATTTACCAAGAATTAATGGGAGGGATGAGCTTCAGCCCGCTTTAGACGAGGAGGTGGATGGTGTGCAAGGTGTATCATCATGGGTAGGGAAGGTTTTGATAGGGCAATGTGCAAGTGACCTACACAATCTCTCTGAGCGGATTAAGCTCCAGTGATTATGACACTGTTGGAAAGAAGGCAGAGGTGCTGTTATGGTCAAGCAGTGACCTGATAAATATTCACTGGAGCGGTGTTCGCGGCAGTCAAAGACAAACCATACCACAGGCTGGGGTAGAACCCGCGATCAGAGTCATAAAACTCAGAGTCATAAAACACACTAGCCACTGGGCCAGCTGGCTACAATAAGATTCGTCTAACTAGGTATATTTATACAGAGTGTCGCCCATGCTAACATTCCTATGGCATACAAATATACTTAGATGGATGAATCTTATTGTAGCCAACTGGCTCAGTGGTTAGCGTGTCGGTCTGGAGTTTTATGACTCTCTGATCATGTGCTTTATCCCCGCCCATGGTATGGTTTGTATGCAATCATGTCACTACGGTTTCGTGAGGCAAGCACAAGTTTAGTAATGTTGCTCGGCAAGAAGTATTTCTGATCACTGACGGACAACCGAATGAATAAAATTAACCATCCGTCGACACGAAATAATACAAGTGTGCTTGAGAACCATAACAAGTGAGCCACCTAGAACTTGTAATAGACAGCGATTATATTCTTGCGCAGCATCATCAACATGCACAAGTAATTTTCGGCACAGCTCAAGCTCAAGTATATGTGCCTTATACCAGGTGTAGAGGTAAGGGAAGTCTGTGTAGGAAAGTCGTAGAATTATACATATGAATAGATTAAAAATGTTAGGAATATGATCCGAATTAGCAGTAGGCGGTTTGGCTGTACTGCTAGAAGTATTTCGTTAAATATCCCAAGGAGGACTTGAAAATTGTCGTTATAAGAATGAAGAAGTCATACCCACAGACAAGAACAATGCTGTGGAGAAATTTTCTCCAGGAGGGAGTTATCAGCCCCCTTCAGCCCCTTTCAGCCCTGAGGGGCCCAGCCCTCTCAGAAGGGGCAAACATCTTGTTTACTGCTACAGCAAGTAATTGATCCAGATGCAGTACGAGTATGCGACGTGGTCAAGTGACCGCTGCTCCTTGCAGTCCAGTGTTGCAGAGTGTAGTTTAATAAGAGACAGTCCATCTCTTACCTTATCAGGACAACTAAGGAAAATCCTGCTCCCACTTTATTACCATGGTAAAGATAGTGTACATTGTTGTCTATGCTTAAGACAGCAAGAATCAAGCATTCTGCTTTGCTTCATAGCAGAAGTTTGGCAAGGAGTGAAAAAATACTAGGTCAGCTTTTCCTTTATGCTGGGGACAAGTGAGGGCGGGGAGACACTGTGAGGTCAGAGTACTTTCACCCTACTGGGAGTCACACTGACACCGGATGAACAGTGTAACAACGAGTGTTGCGGTCTAACAGAGTGTAGTGTGACATTCTCTAAGGAACACTATTCTTCTATCAAGTCAATGGATATCCGGGTGCAACTACGGGTCAGCTACAAATACCCAGGTACATTTAATGATCGTAACATTGATAGGTCAGCTGCACAGTGGATATCATATTTAATCTTTAACCTAAGCTGGTAAACTATTTCTCAACAATTTGGTCCTTTAAACTGGATAAAGGCCATGCTGTCGTCCAAATATGTTATACTACAGTGTACAAACAACCTATGAGCCAAAGTCCTTCGAAAAAAGCTGTAAAACTAGTGTTTTACAACATAAATCAGTATAAATGAGTCCCTCCAGACTCAATCATAGAGAATGGACAGCTAATAGAAAATGGGAGGTGCTCACCAAGCTTTCACCCATTACCCAAAGAAAACAGGACCTGGGTGACTCACCCAACAGAAAACGGGGGATGGCACCCGTCATCCACTGCTCTCCAGCTGGAGAAATGCTGATGACAGCAGCAACCCAACTGATGTTCAGTTTGTCTGAGTGTATATACACATAGTGTTTATAATGTTTATAAACAGAAATTAAGAGAAGAGATTGTGTTTATGTTTGTTTCTTATAGATTTAACTGTTATATTAAAGGAAACTATATATAAAATGTAAGCTTTCATATATATATATTAACAGTGACATTTACACATATGTGTAAGAAATGTACACATGTAATTTACAGTTATACAGTTTTCAGTAGTACCAGTTACCAGTAACCAGTTACCAGTAGATGACTCACTACCAACCATCTGTGTGAATCACTGACTGTTATTCACGTTGCTGCTGACCATGGCATGTTTTTGAACACCGCTCACCCTCTAGGCACTGGTGGGTCAGTCTGAGATAGAGAGCAGAGAGAGGCAGGGCGGCTGATGGTGCTTCCCATACTTTCCATTATAATTACCAATACTAACCAGCCTACGTGAGTGTTTTTACCCCATCCACTTTATCGAACCCACACGACAATTTGGTGACAGCGGTGTGATCGTGGATTTACGGGTATTTCCGACGTCAAAAGATTGTTTGTGGGGTGCCGGCAGGTCAGAGGTGAACCGTCTCTGCCACCTCCAGCTAGCAGCTTACCCTCACTCACCTCCACCCTGTGTACTCCAGCCTGCAAGCAAGTTGCAGCAGTCTTTCAAGCTTCCTGGCTTAGTTCGTGTGCTAATTGCTTCAATCTCCGAGGGGTTGACCTGGATTTTGCAATTAAGCCAGCCAGTAAGCCAGACTGTGGAAGTGAACGTCAGTCAGCCTGCCTCAGCCTATCATCCAGCCTGTCTCTTGTCATCCATCTGCTCCTTCATGCTGTGTGCATCATTACAAGCCATTTTCGTGGGTTAAGCCAGTCAGCCAACCCAGCTTCCTAACCCAGCTGAGAGAGAGATGTAAGCCACGCAAGTTCTTCTGAAGTATGGTCTCATATATCGCTGGTGCTACCGGTTGGATGGCTAAAGAGTGGTCTGCAACCCATCCTGTGGCATATTGTGGCTTAGTTAAGCACCTGGGTGTTTGTGGTAGTGAGTGGCAGTGCGCGCCAGTGGACTGGGTGCCACACCCTCCACGCATCCCTTCCCCACTCATCTACCTTTGAAGTTTTTCCAACCTGGTCTAGTATGTTTGGGCTCACATAATTGGTCAAGAGATTGTAGCTGTGCGCCAACAGATAAAGCCAATTATGTTGAGGTTCACCGCCTAGAAAGTGCATTTTTCACGACAAACAGTTGTCGAGTGTAGGAGGAATTATCTCCTGCACAGGACAACGGCCTTCACATATCACTTCGTCACCGCCGTCTTCTACCACTCCCAGAATTCAGTGATAATTTTCTGTTTAGAAGACATTTTCCTGCATTTAAAGGAATCCTTGGCGTGTTGTTGAGGACATTTACAGTGAATTTCTGTGTACTCTAAACCTTGGTTTCAGAGTTGACTCAGTGTTCCTTTGACTCTTATTTTTGCTCAATATTTTTCAGTGTTATCGCTCATCTATTGTGTTTCTCTTTTATAATTTTTTTAATGTTGCAGTGTTTTTTTTTTTTTTTTGTGCTCCCTGCCTTTAGTAAGTAATTATTTTGTAGTGTTCAAGTGTATTCCTCCACTTCTGTGCAGTATTTTGTCTTTTACCCCAGTCATTCACTGCGTGTGAAGTAATTCATTATTTTTTTATCTTGTGTTCTTTCAGCATTGTATTCTCCAGTATTTGTCACTTCCTGCAGTGACATTCACCCAGTATACTAAATTATCCCTTTATTTATATGTGTACCTTTTTATTTTCTTCATATGCCCAGCAGTGTCTCATTCCCTTGATTTTCTCGTAGACTTGTGTACCATTATTTTTGCGAACAATTTTTTGTCGTATCAGTCAACCAAGATTTTGCTGTAAGAACTAATATAAGTGTACAGTCCTTGCTGGTGCCCCGCCACTTGTAAGTGTTGTGTGCCTCGTGCAATATTGCTTAGTGTTTGTGTGCCCGCCATTGTAAGTGTTATGTGCCCCCGCCACTTGTAAGTGTTGTGTGCTCGCCACTTGTACAGTGTTGTGTGCTGGCCTGCCACTTGTAAAGTGTTGTGTTGCCCCGCCACTTGTAAGTGTTTGTGTGCCTCGCCACTTGTAAGTGTTGTGTGCCCCGCCACTTGTAAGTGTTGTGTGCCACCACCACTTGCAATGTGTTGTGTGCCCGCACTTGTAAGTGTTGTGTGACCCTACACTTGTAAGTGTTTTTGAGGCAGTTCTGTGTATGTGCCCCGCCACTTGTAATTGTTGTGTGCCCCGACACTTGTAAGTGTTGTATGCTCCGTCCACTTGATAATTGTTTGTGTTGGCCCCGCCACTTGTAAGTGTCGTGTGCACACCGCTCACCTTGTACGTGTTGTGTGCCCCAACCACTTGTAAGGGTTGTGTGCCCCGCACTTATGCTAAGTGTTGTTGTGCCCCACCACTTGTAAGTGTTGTGTGCACCACATTGTAAGTGTTGTGTTCCCCACCACTTGTAAGTGGTTGTGTTGGCCCCCACCACATGTAAGTGTTGTGTGCCCCACAATTGTTAACGTGTTGGTGTGCCCACCACTTGTTAAGTGTTGTTGTTCCCCACCAATTTGTAAAGTGTTGTGTGCCCGCCACTTGTAAGTGTTGTGTCCCGCCATTCGTAAGTGTTGTGTGCCCACCACTTGTAAGTGTTGTGTGCCCCACCACTTGTAAGTAGTTGTGTGGCCCACCACTTGTAAGTGTTGGGTGTGCCCCACCATTGTAAGTGTTGTGATGCCCCGCAACTTGTATGTGTTGTGTTGCCCCGCGCTCCACCTTGTAAGTGTTGGTGTGGTCCCCACCTCTTGTATGTGTTTGTGTGCCCCACCACTTAGTAAGTGTTGTGTGCCCCACCACTTGTAAGTTGTTGTGTGTGTCCCACCACTTGTAAGTGTTGTGTGTCCCCACCACTAGTAAGTGTTTGTGTGGCCCCACTCCACTTGTAGGTGTTGTGTGCCCCGCCCACTTGTAAAGTGTTGTGTGCCCGCCACTTGTAAGTGTTGTGGGTGCCAGCCACTTTTGTAGTGTTGTGTGGTCCCGCCACTTGTAAGTGTGTGTGCCCCACACTTGTAAGTGTTGTGTGCCCCGCCATTGTAAGTGTTGTGTGCCCCGCCACTTGTAAGTGTTGTGTGTCCCGCACTTGTATGTGTTGTGTGCCCGCCAATTGACAGAAGTGTTGTGTGCCCGGCGCTTGTAAGGGTTGGCCCCGCATCTTGTAAGTGTTGTGCCTCGCCCACTTTGTAGTGTTGTGATGCACGCCACTTGTAAGTGTCTGTTGCCCCGCCACTTTTAAGTTTGTGTGCCCCGCCCACTTGTAATGTGTTGTGAGTTCCCGCCACTTGTAAGTGTTGGTGTGCTCCGCCCAATTGTAAAGTGTTGTGTGCCCCGCCACTGGGTAAGTGTTGTGTGCCCGCACTTGTATGTGTTGGTTCGTGTCCCGCCATTGTATGTGTTGTGAGCCCGCTCACTTGTAAGTGTTGTGCCCCTGCCACTTTGTAAGTGTGTGTGCCCGCCACTTGGTTAGTGTTGTGTGCCCCACCTCTTGTAAGTGTTGTGTGATGCCCCCCACTTGTAAGTGTTGTGTGCCCCCACACATGTAAGTGTTGTGAGTGCCCCACCACTTGTAAGGTTGTTGTGTGGCCCTCTCAACTTGTATAAAGTGTTGTGTTCCCCACCCTTGTAAGGGTTGTGTCGCCCCTCGCCACTTGTAAGAGTTGTGTCCGCCACTTGTAGTGTTGGGTGCCCCACCACTTGTAAGTGTTGTGTGGCCCCACCACTTTGTAAGTGTTGTGTGCCTGACACGTATGCTAAAGTGTGCGTGACGTGCCCCCCCACTTGTAAGTGTTGTGTGCCCCACCACGTGTAAGTGACTGTGTGCCACCACCACTTGTAAGTGTTGTGGCCCTGCCTCCCTTGTAAGTGTTGTGTGCCCGCCACTTGTAAGTGTTGTGTGACCTGCCACTTGTAAGTGTTGTGTGCCCCAACATGTAAGTGTTGTGTGCCCCGCCACTTGTAAGTGTTCTTGTGTTAGCCCAACCAAATTGTATGTGTTGTGTGCCCCGCCACTTGTAAGTGTTGTGTGCCCCACCACTCGTAAGTGTATGTGTGTTCCCGTCCACTTGTAAGTGTTGTGTGCCCCACCACTTGTAAGTGTTGTGTGCCTCACCACTTGTAAGTGTTGTGTGCCCCACCACTTGTAAGTGTTGTGTGCCACCACTTGTAAGTGTTATTGTTGCCCCTCCACTTGTAAGTGTTGTGTGCCCGCCACTTGTAAGTGTTTGTGTGTCCTCCACTTGTAAGTGTTGTTTGCCCCACCACATGTATGTGTTGTGTGCCCCGCCACTAGTAAGTGTTGTGTGCACCGCACTTGTAGAAGTGTTATGTGCCCACAATTGTAAGTGTAAGTGTGGCCACCACTTGTATGTGTTGTGTGCCCCGCCACTGTAAGTGTTGTGTTGCCCGCCCATTTGTAGGTATGTGTGCCCCGCCACTTGAAGTGTTGTGTGCCCCGCCACTTGTAAGTTGTTATGTGCCCACCAATGTAAGTGTTGTGTTGCCCCACCACTTGTAAGTGTTGTGTGCCCCGCCTACTTGTAAGGTGTTGTGTGCCCCACCTCTTGTAAGTGTTAATGTGCCCCTCCAATGTAAGTGTTGTGTGCCCCCGCACTTGTAAGTGTTGTGTGTCCGCCACATTGTATGTGTTGTGTGCCCCACCAATGTAAGTGTTGTGTGACCCCGCCATTGTATGTGTTGTGTCCCCGCCACTTGGTAAGTGCTCTGTGTGCCCCGCACTTGTAAGTGTTACTCATTCCAGTTTTGTTTTTGTTTTATTTTTTTTCATATTTTTCTTATTTCTTTGAAACAAATTCAACTCTTAGTGTAATTTTAGATTTCTTTTTAACGTAAAAGTGTTTTCTTTTTCTCTGTTTGAGTAAATTGTTTTGCTTAATTACAATTAAGAGTCTAAAGTGTTTCAATCAGTCTTCTCCATATTTTTTTTTTATTATTTTAACATATATTTTCCCAGTTGTAACTTTTTTTATTGCTGCAGTGTTATTTTTCTAGTGCCTTATTTTGTTGCACTTGTTCTGCAATGAATTATTTTGTTGCACTTGATTCTGCAAGGGAATTATTTTGTTGCACTTGTTCTGCAGTGTATTTTTTTGTTTGCAATTGTTTCTGCAGTGATTTATTTTGTTGCACTGTTATGCAGTGATTATTTTGTTTCACTTGTTCTGATGGAATTATTTTGTTGCAATTGTTTCTGCATGTGAATTATTTTGTTGCACATGTTCTGCAGTGAATTATTTTTGTTGCACTGTTTTCTGCAGTGGAATTATTTCTTTAATTGATATTTTTACCCATTATTATTCTCAGTTCGTTATTGTTTGAGTTTACTTGTTTTTATTTTATTATTTTTCCTATATTGTCTTTGCGTTATATTTTTAATTTTGTTTATCACTCTTAGAAAATATTTAAATTTCCCAGTTATCTACTCTTTGTATACAATTTAGTGACTTTATTTTTAATTTTTACATTGATTTACAGTTTTATTAGTTATTTATTTATTAACAATAGTTACAGACAGTTATTTTGCATTTAATTCAGCCTCCAGTAATATTGTGACTTTGATGTAAATTTTCAATCTTTGTCCAGCAGTCCCTTAAATTGTTTCTTTATTCTTGGCCAGCAGTTCCCTTACTTTGTTTTTTTATCTTGGCCAGCAGCCCCTTACATTGTTTCTTTATCTTGGCCCAGCTCACTTACATGTTTTTTTATCGGGCCCAACGCCTTGTGAGGGAAAAGTTCAATAGATAGGAAGGGGGGGGATATATAGTAACAATATTTTTCATTCCCGGTACTAGTTAAGGTAGGGTAATCACGCTCCCGTTTTTCCCGCCTTTTTTACCCCCCCCCCTAAAGTGATGTTTGTTAAACCGGGTTTTTTAACATAGGGTCAGTCTAGCTCCCACTATCCCTTCCCCTCCCCTTCCACCTCCCCCCCCCGAAAGGTGCGTGGGGGGGCTCTGGGTCAAACAATAAAACACTCGATCATAGCCCCCCACTACTGTAAATACATGCCCGCCCGGGTTTTTAGTGGATTTATTGGTTTTTAAAAACTTCAACTTTTGATCAATAAAAACTTAGTCTTTTTGCCCGCTCTATGTTGACTGTTGTAATAATCAACACATTTTAATATCAGCTTACCAGGAAGTGATTATTTAAGCAGTGGGGAACCGTCTGTCTTTCCAGCTTGGATGTCAGAGAGGGTCACCTGGCAATCAACGAGCAGAACAGGAAGGACTAACGTTTTCCCCGGATTCTCCATTTTGTATTGAATCCTGTGAACCTTATGAAATTGCAGAATAACCCCACATCTTGCGCGGTTTTTAAAAGAAACTGCTTTCCTGTCTCGGGTTTTTAACTCAGGCAATAATCTGTGAAGATCTAGCCGTGTGAGGGGAAAAATTCAAAAGATAGGGTAGCAATATAGTAACAATATTTATTTCCGGTACTGTTAAGGTAGGGGAAGTCACGCCCCCGCCTTTCTCCCCCTCCCCGAAAATGATAGTTTCATTGGCTACTAGTTAAAGGAGGGTAAGCCGCTTCCCTTTTTTCCCGTTTTCTCCCCCCCCCTAAAGGATAGTTTTATTGCCCGGGTGCTTGTTAAAGAGGGGCAGTCTGTCCGTCTATCCCTTCCCCCCCTTCCCCCCCCTCAAAAGTGATGTGTGGGGTTGGTCAAAAAAA
>NC_069489.1:24677001-24726077 GCF_026875155.1 Cherax quadricarinatus | reverse complement strand
TATGACGGGAATTTCATAAACATAAGATCAGGGAAAACGGGGTAGGACCAGGGATGCTAAGATAGTGAGCGGGGAAAAAGGGGGATCGGGAAAAGAGGGGCGGGGGTAGATCAGTGGTGCGGGGTTTCAGGGTGGGGGTAGCAGGGAGGGGGGGTGGGGGGGGGGACATGGATGCGGGGTAGATCATGGATGCGGGTAGATGGCGGGGGTAAAAAGGGGGCGGGTAGATCGGGTGGGGGTCAGGGGGTAAAACGGGGATGGGGGGTTTAAATCAGGGGATGCGGGGGGAGATCATGGATCGGGGGGTGGATCGTTTATCTGGGGTAAATAAGTTGGGGGTAAGTAGTGGGAATTGGGGGTAGATCGGGGTGGGGGGTTGGGGCTGGGGTAGTCAGTGGTGCTGGGTAAAACATGATGCTGGGTGATCAGGGATGGGGTGACGGGGAGGGGGTAGCAGGGGGAGGTAGACAGTGGATGCGGGGAGACATTGGTCTGGGTAGATAAGGATCTGGGTAGTCATATGCTGGGGAATCAGTGGGTGGGGGTAAAACAGGGAGCTGGTAGATCGGGGGAAAGCGGGGTAACTGGATGCGGGGGTGACATGGATGGGGGGTAATCAGGGGGATGCTGGGGTAGTCATATGGGGGGTAGATCATTTTGGGTGGGTAGACAGGGGAGCGGGTAGATCAGGGATGGGGGGTTATCAGTGGATGTGGGTAGATCTGGATCTGAGGTAGATCAGTGGATGCTGGGGTAGATCATGGAACTGAGGTAAATCAGTGGATGCTGGGTAGATCAGTGGATGCTGGGGTAGATCAGTGGATGATGGGGTAGAATCAGTGGAGGGCTGGGGTAGTTTCAGGGGAAATGCTGGGGTAGATCAGTGGATGCTGGGGTAGATCAGTGGATGTTGGGGTAGATCAGTGGATGCGGGGGTAGATCATTGGATGAGGGGTAGACCCAGTTTATGCTGGGGTAGATCAGTGATGCTGGGGTAGATCATTGGATGCTGGGAAAGATCAGTGGATGCTGGGTAGATCAGTGGGATGCTGGGGTAAAACAGTGGATGCTGGGTAGATAAAGGATGCTGGGGTAGATCATGATCTGGTAGATAAGTGGATGCTGGGTAGATCAGTGGATGCTGGGTAATCAGTGGATGCTGGGTAATCAGTGGATGCTGGGGAAATTTCATTGGACCCTGGGGTAGATCAGTGATGCTGAGTGATCATGGTGGGGGGGAGATAGTGGAGCTGGGAGATCAGTGAATTTGGGGGAGAGACAGGGATGCTGGGGTAGATCAGGGGAAACGTTTGGCGAGATCAGGGATGCGGGAGAATCTGGATGCTGGGGTAGACAGGGGATCGGGGGGTTTGATCAGGGGAAACGTGGCTAGATAGGGGATGCGGGGGAGTAATCATGGATCGAGTAATCATGGTTTGGAGTAATATTATGCGGGGATACATCAGTGGTGCTGGAGAAACATCAGTGGATCTGGCGTAAAACACTGGATGCGGATACTCTGGATGCGGGGAGTAGATCATGGATGCGGAGTACATCAGTGGATGCTGGAGTACACAGGGGATGCTGGAGTACATATGGGGTGCTGAGTAGATCAGTGGATGCTGGAGTAGATCATGGATGCTGGAGTACATCGGGGTGGATGCATGAAAAAATCAAACAAAACACATTTAATATCACAAAGAACTTATTAGTCAAGAATAAAAATAATAAAAAAAAAACTATATTTATACCACATTCCTAAAAGGTTTATAGATCATAAGAGACCTTGGCCTACCCCACACTTGGCAAATAACCACAAGGGGTGCCTAATGCCTCAATAAAAACCCAGGAAACCATCCCAAACCCCCACTTTCCAAAACACTCCACGACCCCCCCAAAGGGGAGGCGGCCCCTTTTCCCCCCTGACTCCCTCCAACCTATAAAACCCCTTCACTCACTCTTATCATTCACAGATTTACAAAAATTCCTAACTTTTGCTTTTATACCCCTCTGAGAAAAACCTGATCCCCCTATCCCCCCTTGTTACGACACATGTAGATAAAAACGTTCCCGCAAAAACCCTTCCTTCTTTTCACACCCCCTCTCCCCCTTACCCCCCAGGGGACGTAGTAAAATAAAAAAAAGGGGTACCCGGTTTTTTGTCGTGATGGGGTTTGGGCATCCTGGGTGTTAGGGGTTTGGGGGTTGGGTACTCCTGGAAGGGAAAGTTTACCGGGGGGGAAGTTCCGGGGGGTCAATCCCCCGCGGCCCGGTTCTGTGACCAGGCCCCTGGGACAACCTGATCACCAAAGCTGTTACTGCTGGCTGCACGCAAACCAACGTACACCCATGCCGGCGGGTCGGAACCGATTTTAGGTGCTTGTAAAGTGCCACTTAAGTTGCCGGGGTCGTTGGAATCCCCCTCATGATGTGGGAGGGCATTAAACCAGTCTTGGACCCCTGACACTTACTGTTGGTCTCTTAAACGTGCTATCACCCCTGTTTTCATTGGGGGGATGTTGAGCTGCCAAGTCTTTTTCTTTTTTAGTGATGATTTTTTGTGCAAAATCCGGGATATCCCTTAGGATTTTCCCGATGTATATAATCATTATCTCTCCCCGCCTGCTTTTTCCCGGAATACAGGGTTCAGGGGAACCCCAGCGCTCCCCGTAAATTTAGGTTTATCCCGTTTTGTGCGCCTGAAGGTTCTCTGTAATTTTCTAGGGCACAATTTCACCTGCCCTTTTAAAGGGGCTGTTAGTGGCAAAAATATTCAGCCCAATAAAACAATGACCTAAGGTGTCATCGGGGGTTGGCATCCCTATTTTTTTAAGGTTTTTCATTATCCATCCGTCATTTTTCAGCAATGCGATTGATACAATGTTTTTGGGCCCTTTAAGGGGAGATCCACCAAATATCATCCCAGTCTTTGACGTTGGGGTTTCGTTATTTTTTGGCCCAAATTTTTTTTGTACTCTGATGAAGATTTAATTTCCTCGTGTTTCCATATCTGAGTAATTGAAATTTCTCATCTTTGAACTTCATATTGTTTTCTGCAGCCCACTGAAAGATTTGGTTGATGTCCGCCTGGAGCCTTGCAGTGTCTGCAATGGAAGACACTGTCATGCAGATGGGGTGTCATCTGCAAAGGAAGACACGGTGCTGTGGCTGATCCTTGTCTATTTCGGATATGAGGATGAGGAACAAGATGGGAGCGAGAAACTGTGCCTTGTGGAACATAGCTTTTCACCGTAGCTGCCTCGGACTTTACTCTTTTGGACGACTACTCTCTGTGTTCTGTTGTGAGGAAATTATAGACCCATCGACCGACTTTTCCGGTTATTCCTTTAGCACGCATTTTGTGCGCTGTTACGCCATGGTCACACTTGTCGAAGGCTTTTGCAAAGTCTGTATATATTACATCTTCATTTTTTTGTCTGCTAGTGCATCTAGGACCTGTCGTAGTGATCCAATAGTTGAGACAGACAGGAGCGACCTGTTCTAAACCCATGTTGCCCTGGGTTGTGTAGCTAAATGGGTTTCTAGATGGGTGGTGATTTGCTTTCTTGGGACCCTTTCAAAGTTTTTTATGATATGGGTTTTGGTTAGTGCTATCGGTCTGTAGTTCTTTGCTGTTGCTTTACTGCCCCCTTTTGTGGAGGGGGGCTATGTCTGTTTTTTTTAAAGTAACCGTGGGACGACCCCCGTGTCCATGCTCCCTTTCCATAGGATGGAAAAGGCTCGTGATAGGGCTTCTTGCAGTTCTTGATGAACACAGAGTTCCATGAGCCCGGCCCTGGGGCAGGTGCATGGGCATGTCATTTATCGCCTGTTCCAAGTCATTTGGCGTCAGGATAACATCGGATAGGCTTGTGTTAACCAAATTTTGTGGCTCTCTCATAAAAAATTCTTTTTGATCTTCCACTCTCAGTCTGGTTAGCGGCTTGCTAAAAACTGAGTCATATTGGGACTTGAGTAGCTCACTCATTTCCTTGCTGTCATCTGTGTAGGACCCATCTTGTTTAAGTAGGGGCCCAATACTGGACGTTGTTCTCGACTTTGATTTGGCATAGGAGTAGAAATACTTTGGGTTTCTTTCGATTTCATTTATGGCTTTTAGTTCTTCCAGCGATTCCTGACTCCTATAAGATTCCTTTAGCTTAAGTTATTCTTTTCCGTCGCCTGTAAAGGGAGCGCCTGTCTCTTTCTATTTTACATCTACTCCTCCTTTTTCTTAAAGGAATAAGCCTTGTGCATACATCGAGTGCCACCAAGTTAATCTGTTCTAGGCATAAGTTGGGGTCTGTGTTGCTTAGTATATCTTCCCAGCTTATATCGGTTAGGACTTGGTTTACTTGGTCCCACTTTATGTTTTTGTTATTGAAGTTGAATTTGGTGAATGATCCCTCGTGACTAATCTCATTATGTCGGTCTGGGGCTCCGCGCATACATGTCTGAACCTCAATTATGTTGTGATCTGAGTATATTGTTTTTGATATGGTGACATTTCTTATCAGATCATCATTGTTAGTGAAGATGAGGTCTAGTGTATTCTCCAGTCAAGTAGGCTCTATTATTTGCTGGTTTAAATTGAATTTTGTGCACAGATTTAAAAGCTCATGGTGAGTGTGAGTTTTCATCAGAGCTGCCTCCTGGTGTTATTACTGCAACAATATTATTTGCTATATTCCTCCATTTTAGGTGCCTTAAGTTGAAATCCCCAGGAGCAAGATGTTGGGTGCAGGAGCTGGAAGATTTTCCAGACAGTGGTCAATTTTCAACAGCTGTTCCTGGAATTGCTGGGATGTTGCGTCCGGAGGCTTGTAGGACTACCACAATGACTAGGTTTTGGTTCTCGACCTTTACTGCTAAAACTTCCACTACATCATTTGAGGCATTAAGCATTCTGTGTAAACAAGTGACTCTGCAATGTACAGGCCAACCCCCCCCCTCCTTTTGCCTGTTCACTCCGTCACATCTGTATAGGTTGTAACCTGGGATCCATATTTCGTTGTCCAAGTGATCCTTTATGTTGGTCTCAGTGAAAGCCACGAACATTGCCTTTGCCTCTGCAAGCGTCACGGATGAAAGGTATTTTGTTGTTTGTTGCTGGCTTTAGACCCTGTATATTTGCAAAGAAGGAATGTCATCGGACTGGTGGTATTGTGGTACTGGGGGTTATTTTTTTCCGGCATTAGTATCTGTATCTGTTGGTTTGGAGTGGAGGCCATCGACTGTGGTTCCACTCCAGGAATGACTGGATTTGGTTGTACGATTTCTGCCATTTTCTGCCAGTTTTTTTTTCTTCTTGGCACTAAAAAACCTCTCCCTATTGAGTGGCTGTGGCTACCCAGGTTTTCCCATGGCCTGGATGTTTTGTATCTTTTTGTCCCCTTTAGATGGTAGTGCCTGGCATTTAAGTTATAGCACAGTCTTTCCTGTACTGAAGAGGTACACATTTCGGGGTTGAAAAAGCTTACAGGAAGGGAGTTTGCATTTTCCTGTTGTCATATGGGCACGGCATTTTCTAGGGTGGTCATAGTTGCACGTCCCGTCTGTTTTTTTCCAGATTTCCCATGCCTGCAGATACCAAGTGCATAGTATGTGCACAGGCTTGGTTTCCGTTTGCCTTGGGTTTCTGTGACTGTATTCCTGTTGGTGCATGTTTCCCTGTCTTATTTCCTATCCTCCCTAGCACCAACAATGGAGCTCCCACCAGTTGTTTTTGGTAATATATCCTCACTATTGCTAGTGGAGTCCTCTTGTTTGGTATTTCCTGTGGTATTTCTAGTTTGCAATATTGGTTTTAACTTTTCTTTGACTACACTTGTTTCCCCACTACGGCTCCTGTCCCCTATGAGGTCATTTATATGTATTCCTTCCTGCGTAAAATTCATGACTACCTGGACAAAATCTCAAGCTTCACCATTACTGTCTCCAGGACAGCACCTCCAGCTTCACCATTACTGTCTCCAGGACAGCACTATCAGCCCCACATTTACTGACTACCAGGACATCACCTCCAGCCTTACGGTTTCTGACTACATGTCCAGTATCAAGGGCAGTACCATCCAGCCCAGACTTTTTATGTTCCCATCTGTTGTAGAAAGCTTCCAGGTTTTCTATGAAAGCAGCTTTGATGTTATCCTCTTTTACTACCCTTGTGATTTTAGTCCACAGATTTTATCACATTTGGGCATACCCAAAAACACTTCCCTGTTTTAATATTGCTTGTAGCTAGTTCTTGGATGTCTGCACAAGGGGCGTGACACCAATTTCCACAAAAATGACAATTTATCCATGTGGAAGCCCGTTTGTTTGATTGATTGTAGACTACACAGAGCTTCATAATGATTTGAATGGTTGATTAACTGTAATTCTACTAGCAACCTCTTGAATACTCTATTAATAACCTCCTTAAATGAAGCTCTAGCTATTTGTATTTCTATTCTAACTGTTTTTGTATATTGGACAGCTTACCGTGCACGTTCCTGATTTATATTTATTGTTTGTGTTCGATAAGGGCACCTACAACCCCATCCGTTTACAGTCTGCTTTATTGTCCAACGAATCCGTTTGAAACCAGTCAAGGGTTCGGACCAGTCGAGAGTTCGACCAGTCATGGGTTCGGACCAGTCTGATCTGATCAGTGGGTCACTTATTTAAAACTTACTGGTCGGTGATTTCGGCTAACACATGAAGGATCTACTTGAAATTATCTACCCAAGTAATATGTGATTTGATTGATACAAAAGTATAACTTGCGTGTTGAAGAAACTGGTGATTGCTGGCAGCTCCTACAATGACAACGGTCGAGCCTCAACCTTGTTTTATCAATCGCTGTATCTAGCTTTTCTAGTTTTTTTTTCGTCTCCACCACAATAAATGCTATATTATCACTATAGTTGACTGGTGGAAATTTTGGAGGAAGGACGCTTTTTCTGTAGTAATAATTGCTTCTGGTTGTGTATATTGCGACCGCTGGTAACAACAGGTTATATGAGATTCATAGTATACGTCTGGTATTTCAAGAAAAAAGAAACTAATGAAAGTCACTCCACTCCACTAAGTACCATATAATACTGGTTAGTTGCTACTACAACACTGTATTCTGCTATTCACTGGTAACAATAGATTATATGCGAGAACACTAGCAGGCCAGGAAGATTATTAAAACAGCTGACCTCTGTGGTAAGTTTCTGGCGACTTCTGGCACCTGCCTCTATAGGCTTAATCACTTCATTTACAAATTCACCTGTTTTCAAATGACACTTTAGCCTTTATCATCTATATACTAGGGAGCCACTGTAGTATACACTATACACTATGTATACACAATGTTATCAGGGAGACTTTCGTTCCTCTGACAAAGAAAATTTCTATTATTATTATTTTGCACACGGCACCCAGGCCTATGATTCCCCTCTGGTAGTAAACTCTGCTAGGTAGTGCACACTAATTCTCCTTTCGCATTCGCTGCCTGACCACGTAGAGTGCAGTTGTGCTTTGCACCCCTCTGCTGTTTGTAGACGAGCTCCCTTGTCAGTTACCTGGCTGCAGCGGTGTGAAGTGGTGCTGTCACGCCTCTGTTAACAACATAGGTGCACTGTGATTGTCAAGATGGTGGGTTAGTCTGAGATGCGGGATAAATACAGCAGGCATTGGGCTACTTAAAGGAACGATGACGCCTAGTTCTGCTCAAGTCTTATTGCCAAAGATCATCCGGGAGACATATGGCGTACAAGACAGTGACTTGTATGATGTAGCATTGAACGGAGGACAACGAATTTTCGTCAAACTGCTATCAGCAACGGTTTTATGAATCGTTAGTCACCAGTTTCAGGACGTGAGTCTTAACGTCACACAGCTGTCAGTGTAAGAATGATAGATGTTTCACGGCATTATACGTGGATCAAGCTACGCAACGTTCCCTTTGAGGCGGACGAGGCGGATATAAGGAAAGTTTTTGAGAAGTATGGGACGGTGCATTATGCTCAACATGGTACGTGGGCGGCAGGAGCCTATGCTGCTTTTCCAGAGGGTTCTTTAAACCTCAAAATGACTTTGAGGCACCCAATACCGTCCTATGTGTATCTACAAGATTTCAGGACGCAGGTAATGGTAATGTACCCAGGACAACGACGTACGTGCCGCCTATGTGGTGAGTATGATCACATAGCGGCGACCTGTGACAAGCGAAGACATGTGCCTGGACCTGTGGTGGACGTCGCAGCCCCTGCTTCAAAGGTGGCAGGTGAGGAACAAACATCGGATGGAGGGCATGGTGTTTTGTGGAGCGAGATAGTGGATCGGGCACACAGGACTGGCGGTGAGTTGGAGTCCCACCCCCAGCTGCCTGATCAGGTGTCGTCTCCTGTGGATAAGGAGGAGCAGCAATTACAGGAGAAGGTTCTTGAGATTGAGGAGGAATTGGTGGAGGTGTTGAAGACTTTGTCACCGCCAGAGAAGGACGTTACATCTGAGCGTGGTGTCATCGGAGAATCGTTGCTTCCAGAAAGTCTGAGACATGATAATTTGGGATGTGATGGTGGTTTGGAGTCGTCCAATGAATCATTAAACCTTTCTCAGGTGGAGGTGGAGGTTCATCGAGAGGTAACATCTGACCAAGACATGTGTAACATGACTGTCACGAGAAAGAGGGCAGCTACATCAGATTCCGATGACGTCCTTATGCCTGCACAAAGGCCTGGGAAACAGACTGAGGTGAAGTGCGAAGGTAGTGGAGTAGGTGGTGGTAGCCATGATAGGAGGCACCGGAAGAAGGGGGGAGGGAAAGAGAGCACTCTGAAGGTGTCAAACTTACATTCAAGCTCTGGAGTTGTAAAAGTGATGAGAGGAAGCAGGGGTGGAAACTTTAATAGGCCTTAGGTGTATGTCTGTAAATGTTAATGGGTTATGTAGCGGTATGAACAGAGATTGGTTTTGTAATTTTCTGAATAAATCTAGAGTGGATGTTGTGTTCCTGCAGGAGCACAATTTTAAAGAGGGTAGGGTGTTGGAGGTGGCAGGATTTCGAGTAGTTACCCTGCCATCTCCCTATCTAAAAGGTGGTGTGGGAATTTTAATAAGGGAGACGAGCCCGTTTGTTTTGCAGAGAAGCGAGGGAGGAGGGGCAGGGAGGGTGTTGCGTGTGGATGGGTGGTGGATGGGTAAACGTGTGTCTTTTGTGAGTGTGTATGAGCTGGCTGAAAATAACATAAAGGTAAAGAATGATTTTGTGTGTGAGGATCTTGTGTTTTTCTAAAGTGCACTGCCTGAGGTGGCGAAAGTTGGTGGGGACTGGAATAGTGCAATCAGGGTGGCTGATGTGGACCCAAGAGGGGCTGGATATATGTCTGTGGCTCTTAGGGAGTTATTAAGGGATGTTAGGTTACGTGATTCCTTTGGGGGGGCGGTGTGGGAGACTGAATATACGTTTGTCAGGAGTGGATATGCTGCGAGACTAGAGAGAGCGTATCTTTCTCAGGGAGTGGATGTGAAATCTTATCTCCCCCAGCATTGACGCTACCCCAGCATTGCTGATCTCCCCCCAGCATCCACGATCTCCCCACATCCACTGTTCAAAACCCCAGCATCCACTGATCTACTCCACCCCATCCACTGACTACCCCACATCCCTCTCACCCCACACCCCGACTACCCCAGAAACCACGATCACCCCAGCACCACTGTTCTATCCCCAGCATCCACTGATCTCCCCCCAGCACCATGATCTACCCCAGCATCCATGATCACTGCAGCATCCACGTTAACCCCAGCATCCCTGATCTCCCCACACCATGATCTACCCCCAGCATCCATGATAAACTCCACACCCTATCTACCCCACAAAACTGATCTACCCCACATCCAGTGATCTACTCCAGCATCCAGTGACTACCCCACATCCAATCTACCCCAGCATAAAACTGATCTCCCCCAGTCCATTTATCTCCCCCATCCACTGATTATTTCCACATCCACTGATCTACCCCAGCATCCACTATCTACCCCAGCATAACTGACACCCCAGCACCACTGACTACCCCAGCATCCACTATCTACCCCACATCCACTACACCCCAGCACCCACTATCACCCCACATCCACTACTCCCCAGCACCACTGATCACCCCAGCATCCAAAGATCTACCCCAGCACCACTGACTACCCCAGCATCCACTGATCACCCCAGCATTCACTGATCACCCCACATAAACTGATCTACCCCACATCCAATGCCCTACCCCGCACCCACTGTCTCCCCCCAACATCCATGATCTACCCCACATCCACTGATCTACCCCACATCCACTGATCTACCCTGCACCCGATCTACCCCATCACCCTGATCTACCCCAGCATCCACTGATCTACCCCAGCATCCACTCTAACCACAGTATCCACTATCACCCCAGCATCCACTGATCACCTCACACCACTGATCACCCCAGTACCCTGATCTACCCCATATCCACTGATCTACCCCCAGCTCCATTTTCTACCCCAGCATCCACTGATCTACCCCACATCCATTGTCAACCCCAGCTCCACTATCCCCCACATCCACTGCTCCCCCCGCATCCTTTGATCTCCCATATCCATTGATAAAACCCCAGCATCCAGGATCTACCACACATCCACTGATCTACCCCAGTACCACTGATCAACTCCACATCCACTGATCTACCCCAGCACCACTGTTCTACCCCACCCCACTGATCCCCCCACTCTCTGACACCTCAATCCACTATCTACCCCAGCTTTGACGACCCCCCCTAGCCCCCAGCACCACTGACCCACCCCAGCACCACTGAAATCCCCCCCAGCTCCACTGCCCCCCAGCACCAAACTGTCTACCCCAGCACCCACTGATCTACCCCACAGCACACACCCCAGCCCCCACTTTTTCTACCCCAAAATCCACGATCACCCACACCACGTCAACCCCCAGCATCCCACTGACTACTCCAGCACCCCTGTCTACCCCAGCACCACTGATAAAACCCACACCCTGATTTTCCCCAGCATCCATTTATCCCCCACTTTACTGTCTAAAACACCCAGCTTTGACTGATCTCCCCCAGCATACGATCTCCCCCACTCCACTGTTCTACCCCACACCCTGTCTACCCACATCCACTGATCACCCAAAAAACCCCCCCCCAGCCCCCCCACACTACCCAGCACCCACTGATCTACCCACCCACACCCACATCCACTGTTCAAAACCCCCACCATCCTTTGACTACTCCAGCATCCACGATCTACCCCACATCCAAAATTTTCCCCCCAGCATCCACTGATCTACTCCAGCATCCACTGATCTACCCCCACCACTAAAACTACCCCGCATCCACGACTACTGCACATCCACGACTACCCCAGCATCCACTGACTACCCCCATCCACGATCTACCCCAGCATCCATGACTACTTCACATCCATTTATCTACCCCGCATAAACTGATCTACCCCACATCCATGATCACTCCACACCATGATCTACTCCAGCTTCCACTGATCTACCCCACATCAACTGACCCCCCCCCGCATCCACGATCTACCCCAGCACCACATCTACTCCAGCACCCCTGATCTACCCCACATCCACTGATTCCCCCCAACATCCACTGATCTCCCCCACTCCACTGACTCCCCAGATCCACTGATCTACCCCACATCCACTGATCTCCCCAACATCCACTGTCTACTCCACACCCCAGGATCTACCCGCACCACTGATCTACCCACATCCACTGACTACCCCAGCATCCCGACTCCCCCAGCATCCACTTCACCCCAGCATCCACTGATCTACTCACATCCACTGATTCCCAAAACCCCAGCATCCACTGATCTACACCAACATCCACGACTCCCCCAGCATCCACTGATCTCTCCGCATCCACTGATTTTCCCCAGATCCACTGACTCCCCCAGCATCCATGATCTACCCCAGCATCCACGACCCCCCACATCCACTGACTACCCCACTCCACTGATCTACTCCAGCACCATGATTACCCCAGCACCCACTGATCAAAACCCCATATCCCTGATCACTCCCACCCCTGATCTACCTCACCCCCACTGATCTACCCCAGAAACCACTGTCTACACCCATCCACTGATCAAATTTCAGCATCCACGTCTACCCCACACCACTGATCTACTCCAGCATCCACTGATCTACCCCAGACCACTGATCTACCCCACACCATGATTTACCCCAGCATCCCTGACCCTCCCCCCAGCATCCACGTTCACCCCAGCATTCGCTGTCTACCCAGCATCCACTGATCTACCCCACATCCACGATCTACCCAAGCGTCCACTGACAACCCCAACACCCACTGACTACCCCACCCCACTGATCACTCCACATCCACTGATCCCCCCAAATCCACTGATCTACCCCAGCACCCCCACTGATCACCCCAGCACCACTGATCTACCCCAGCCCACTTTTCTAAACCCCACTCCACTGATCTACCCCAGCATCCCTGATCTACCCCACATCCACTGATCACTCCAGCATCCACTGATCTACCCCAGCATCCACTATCTACCCCAGCATAAATGATCTCCCCCACACCACGTCTCCCCACTCCCCGATCAACCGCATAAACTGATCTACCCAGCATCCACTGACTCCCCCCCAGCGTCCACTGATCTACCCAGTCCACTGATCTACCCCACACCACTGATCTACCCCCACACCACTGATCTACCCAGCACCACTGATCTACCCCGCATCCACTTCACCCCAGCACCCCGCTGATCCCCCCAGCCCACTGATCACCCCAGCATCCACTGATCTACCCCAGCACCACTGATCTACCCCAGAATCCTGCCCAAAACACTTATCCCGATCCAACATAATTTTTCCCATTGCTCAAAAAACTTTCTTCGGGGGTTGGTTGAGCGGGGTTTTGCATGGGATAAGTGTCAATATTTTTTCTTTTCTGCGGGCATTGATCTTATTGGGGGGTATTGATGAAAGTATTATTGGGCGTGGGGTACTTTATGGTAGTTTATGTTTACAAAATTTGGGGGAATGAGGGAAAAAAGGGGTTATGAGGTGAAGAGGAGGGTTTGGCTGTTACGGTTTATAAAACGTTGTCCCGTAATAGAAATTTATGGGGGATGTGGAGCGGGCATTCTCGGGGGAAAAGACCTTACATTAGGGGTTTTTATTAAATTTGTAAATTGGGTGGGGGGGCAGGGTAGGGACTAAAATGTTTATTTTTATGGGCGTCGGGGGTGGAAACGGGTCGCCTCCTGTATGAACTTGGGGGGTATGATGTGATTCAGTTTTGACGAGTATACTTAATATATTTTTGACTTTGCAGTGGACATTTTTTCTATGTAGTTTATTCATATGCAGTTTAGAGCTTTAAAAGGGTTTTTAGTTGTGGATCCTGTTTATTAAAATATTCTGTGTTTGATGAACAATTGTTTTTTTCCTTATTCTCAATACATTTCTTTTTAATTGTATTTAACGTATAAGGGGTCCTACTTTTTAATTTACAAGGACAATAAATCATATTATGGTTGTTTTGTTAATCATAAACAAGCATTTTTGGGAAATTGTCGTTTATTGGTTACATAGGTGTTTTTTTTTTTTTATATTTTATTTTAAAAAAACATTACAAAAATTAATATTAAAACTCATTTAAGTCAAAATTAACCAACCTCCCCACAGCTAACATTTCACACCACACTTACAAATCCCTGTGGGGACACACCCCCCCTCCCCGCTCCTCATCCATCACTTTTAAACCAAACCTGTTGGAAACTACCCAAAAAATTACATGATAGAACAACACTTTTATATACACATCCCTGGAAAAGGGACTTAATAATCGACTACAACCCTGCAATTCATGCACTAAAATATTATACAGACAATTTTCCCCCCCCCCCCGGGGTATCCAACCACCCCACTATTTTCAAACCCAACCCTATAAACAAAGAATGTTTCCTAAAACTAATTCACACAGCAAGATCAAAACATTTAATTTTTGTAAATTGTCCTAATGGTTCGTTTCATAACAATATGTATTTCACAACAATGGTGATATAAAAAGTCCAAAGACATCAAAATTACTACAAAACCTTAGAAAAAACTTAGTCTCAAAAACCACCATGAAACCTCTACACATTTAAACATGCAATTTCCAGGTTAAAACAAAACACGCTTTAACAAAGCATCAACTCTATACACTTTTAAAAACATAACAAAGGCATTTACAACCCGTACAAAACAACATAAAATAAACCATGCATAAGTAACACAAAGCGTGTCTAGCCGCACCAACCACAAAAACCAAAACAACACTGTTGCCCAACTTTATTTACACTATCTGACGTGCTTTATCCTCTTTTCTCTCAAAACAAAACGAAAAAGCAGAAAAACCAGTGCGAAAATAAGCACAGACATTAATACAAACATACACATCAATCTCTGGGCACCCTGCATGACACAGCATCAACACATCAGTGCAAGGGACCAAAAACAAGTTTGAGCAAATACACAATTTTTAAGCAAATTCCAAATTACAATGTCTTACCGTAAATCAATAATACCACAAACAATATTTATAATAAGTGTAAAGCCCGTCACACAAAAAACTGGCCACTCCAAGGGGCTAGCACCCGTGGGCCACATATTCACTCATGCTCACTCATCCACCTCTCGCAAACATTTTTTATCCATTTTCCAGGGGGCAACCCCGTTTTTCCCCCTGATTCCCTACCCCAGCACACTTTCCAACATACCCTCCCCCCCCTCTAAAAATTTTCAAGTCAATAAAACCTGTAACTAAGTTGCCTATATCCCTCGAAAAATCCTTCACCCACCTCCTCCCATAAATTTCCTTATTTCTACAACCGTTTTATAGAAAGTTAACGCTAACACCCTCCTCTTCACCTCAGTAACCTGTTTTCCCCCGCAATCCCCACACTAATAATAAATCTGCCCAAAGTATCCCACAGCTCTGATTTCACGTTCCTCCCAACCCCCCACTCGAACTTAATCCTCATACAGAAATTCCTTTACCTCCTATCCTATTTTATCACCCTTTTAAACCCCCCCTTTACATCCTCATCCATCACAAAAAAAATACTACATGAAAAGCCGCTCCTCCCCACCACAAATCCCACCTCCCCCCCCCCCGCAACGACTCCATCCTGCAGAACGAACCCCCACGGTAAAATGCCGTGCAGAAAACGATACATTACATCCCGCAGAGGTTTTCAACCTCATCCTACCAACCTATTCTATTACTTCCCCCGGATACATGGGGGAAAATTCCCCCTACAGGCGCTACAACCCCCCGGCAACAATCTACAAAAACCTACCTATTTTTTAAACCTTGCTGGCTCTCGATCCCACGCCCGAGCCCTCAACACAGTTTCACACTCGTGCAAAACCAAATCCTGTATACATCCGTTGCAATCTGTTATGGATCCTGGCCAAACCCCCCCACCCACACTTTCCCCATCACCCCCTTTTAATGAAACACATTTGACCCTCTGCTTTAAGTCCACAAACCCAGCCCCCCCCCACTTAAGGGGAACATTACCACATCCCCTTAACCCCAAACACAGCTCGAACCCCACAAAAATTTAAAAACCTTTCCCAATATGTTCGTTATTGCTGGGCCCCTTTAAAGGGGGAAATCGGCTGCCATTGCCATACTTTGCTATACAGTAAGATATTAATAACAAGGATGCTGACAAGGGGCAAAGATAAGGGGCGCAATGCACCCAACGTCCCTGAATCCTTTTCTCCCCCCTATGCGAGTTTTTTTCCCTGCATGCCCCGGTAGACGTCTGCAAAATAAGACCGCAGAATTTTAACGAATTCACCCGCCTCCTCACAACGCACTACCCCAATCAACCCTACCCACCCAAGCTCCTAACCCCATGGCCATGGATTTACTAATTTAACCCTCATACCATTGCCCCCGCGAACATTTGTCTACCACTCAAAGTGTCCATTGAATCCCCCCTGATCAGAACATTGTACACCACAACCCAAATTTAAAAATGGCCAAAACCCCCGCAACCACAACCCCCGTTCCCCCTCTACACATACGCGCTCCATCAATCTATAAAAGGGGTCCGTACGCACGCAAACAATAATTGTGACATAGGACACCCCTGCCTAAGTCCCCTACCAACAAACCCCACCCAACGACCATAATCGACCCCCGCCATTGCACCCCATACAACGCCCCAACCCCCCCACTATTTCCTTTCCCCAAACCCCCGACCCCCCTGAGGTGGCTTTCAATCTTCCAACCCTCTAACGTATGCCCCTGCCAAAAAGCGCCACCAAACCTCCCCCCCACCCCCCCCCCCCTTTTCCCCACGAAATCCCTAATAACCCATGCCCCCCACCATAGACCTCCCTGGGAAACCAAACTGAGTTTTGATACTACCCCCCCCCCACCACAAAACTTGACCCCCATTCCCAAAAACTCGCAAACAATTTATAATCGCCATAACAACGGGGAACGCCTTTAATCCAAGCGTAGCTGCCCCTTACCCTTCGGGACCAATAAACGACGCCGTTGCCTGCTTCTCACCAGCTCACCCTCTCCTTCATCAATTTAATAAAACCAACCAAAAATGCCCCCAATAATTCCCAAAGCGCTGATAAAACTCTGCCGGGAGCCCAATTCCCCTTCTTTCCTTTCGCATTCCATTTTAAAACCACCATATTTCCCCCTCAGTTATTTCCCCACCCATCTTCCCCATCACTGTTTCCAACTGACATACCACACTCCCCCCCACACCTGTTCTAAAACCCTCCTCTACCCTTCTAAATTTCCAGTACTTCCATACCACTTTTCAGCAAAAGCCCCCATTCCTTCCGAAACTTTATGCCCCCCCCCCCGTACCCCCTATCGATTCATGAACCTCCAAGCATGGGAAAAGCAATGCCTGCTGTTTTTTTCTGCCCACGCAATACGCACGAGAAGGTTATCGCCCCCTAACACCTCTTTCCCCCCCGCCTGTCCCCACCGCTTGGGAAACCCTCATTCTGTACCTCACGACCTCCCCTTTTAAAAAGCCCTAATTTCTCCATTGGATAAGGCCCCCCCACCGCCCCCCCCTCGCAAACAACCCCCGTAATCATCCTCCAAATAGTTACAAGCCCTATTTTAAAGAATTGATATTTCCCTTCATTTACTATATTGCTTAATCCGTCTTTTAGCCACACCCTCCCACCCTCACCAATCCCTACCCCCATTTAACTCGCAAGAACCCCTCCCCACTTGCAAATCCTCTACCCCCCCCTCATCACCAACACACTTTTATTTTAATTTTCCAATACCCCTAGATATACCCTAGTGACTCCCACCCACCTCTGGAACACCGCCCTGATCCAAATAAGCACTCATTGTACGGAAAAATGTCACCCAACCCCTTGAATATAAACAGCCTATCCAACCCAGCACGTAACCCCCTTTTACAAAAGGGCCTCTACCTCCCACGCCCCCCCTCCAAAACCCCATCCCCCGCAACGAATATCCCCAAAAGACTCGCAAGGGCCCCGACACGTGCCCCGCCCCTTTTGGTTTCCCCTCAGCCCCCCCTAAAACCAGTTTCCCGTCCCCACCAAAGACGGCCACTGCAGGAAACCACGAAGAAAAAACAGTTCTTTACATACAAAATCCCTTTTTTACCCTCACATCATTTTTTCCGCTGGGGCAAACACACATAAAAAGATACCCTCTGCCCCATCCACCACCCCTCCATGCGCAATACTCTTCCCCCCCCCCCCCCCTCACTTCTTTCAACAAAACGGGCTTGCCTCCCTGATCAATATACCCACACCACCTTTCAACGTGCAGATGGCAGAGTCATGACCTAAAACCCCCTCCACCTCGAGCACTCTCCCTCCTTGAAATTGTGTTCTTGCAGGAACACTAAAATCCACCCTATATTTATACAAAAAACATTCGAAACCATTCCCCCTTCACACTATTACACAGCCCAAATTTACGTCAGTCATACACCTAAGGCCTCTTTATATTTTTCCAACCCTTCCTCCTCTCTTCATTCATCCCAGGGCTCCCTCCCCCAGAGCCAGCACAAGGCTTCACACCATAAACCCCCTCCCCCTTTTTTGTGATGCCTTTTATCGTGACTGCTTCGACATTGCTCTTCCTTCCTCCCAGACCTCTGCGCCGGCATCAGGACATCATCTGAGTCTGACGCCGCCCTCTCTTCCTCGTGATGCCCTCTACAAACCACGTTATCTTCTGAGGTTTTCCCCCACGATGAACCTCACCTCCACCACGCCCCGTTTCCAAAAGCACACGGCGACAACTCTCTCTTACTAGTTGCCCATCAACCCTGCTAAAGTTTTTTTTTTCCTTACATTCCTTCTACTGGCAACGCCGTGCCTCTCACCAGCTCAGAACAACATCCTCTGCAGGCGGGGTCAATGTCCTTAAAACTTTTTGAAGCTCTTCCTCTAGAGCCTGCACCCCCTCCTGGACTTGCACTTCTGTATTTTTCCCTTTGTGTAGTAACAGACCCTTTTTACACCCACAGCTTACCTAAACCACATCCAGTCCCCCCTTTTGGGAAAATCCTCCACCTTTCACTCCACAAGCGCCCAGGCCCTTGCTTTCACACTGGGCTCTAAAACAGCTACCACGCTGGTAACGGGTGTTTCCCCATTTTTGCGCTGGCGCCCTCCTCAGCTTCACGCACTCTGCCCGCCAATGGTCGTATGCCCCACATATTCTGCACGTACGTCCTGTCCGGCTACAATCCCAAAAATTGCGTCCGGGAAGTCCTCCAAACGACTTTAAACAGTATGGGTTGTCTTAAGTCATCTTCAGGGACGTCAAAATGTAAGCACCTGCCGCCCATTTGGGCCCTTTTGGGGCCAGTTTGTACGGTTCCATTGTTTAAAAAAACCCCTCCTTATTTTCCAGCCTCATCCCCCCTTAAAAATGGGACATTACGAAATTTTAAAACCCCCCGTAAAGTGGCGGATACGTCGATCAAACGCTTTTTTCACAGTGGAGTACCCGCCCAAGACTCATGTTTTGGGAAATTTCTCGTCCCAAAAATCAAAAAACGGACGGGAAATTTCATTTTTGACGAAGTTTCTATAACCCCCCTTTCGGGGCCTACACCATACCCCTAAATGTCCTGGATTCCGTGGGGTTCCCCCTAATAAATTTTTGGGAGTAAGACTTGCACTAAAGAGGGGAAAGGGGGCCCCACGAAGCAGCTCAATCCCAAGGGTTTTTAACGTGCCCCTCACACTCAGCGAAATTGTTGATACAAGGTAGCTCGCCTGAAAACAGCAAAAGTGGTGCAGAGCAAAACCCCGCACTTTTACCGGGGGTCAGGCAGCGAATCTGTTTTCTGGGGTGTAGGGGTTTTCATGTATGGGTGAGGAGGGATTTTTTGTGTTATCTAAAAATTTCATGTCTGTGTGGTTGTTAATGATTTTTTCTGTTAAGAACTAAAAATTGTCTTTTTCAAACTTTTTTATTGTATTGGTCCAAAATAAAAATATAAAAAAAAAAAAAAAAAAAAAAAAAAATTCTTTAAAAATTTAATTTTTGGGAAAAATTAATAATAAAAAAAAATTTGGGTCTTTTTAAATATTAAAATTATAACCTCTCAAAAGGTTTTTAAAAAAAAATTTTAAAAAAATAAAAAATTACTTTTTAAAATAACAAATTCAAATTCTATTTATTCTTTTTGATTCCCCGGGGTAACCCCGGGCCCGGGTCTTTTTCCAAATTTTGGGTGCCCCGGGCCATTGGCCCCCCGGGGGTTGGGGAAGGGACATTTATCTTTCTTCCACCTGTGGGGGCAGGTCTTAAGCAAAAGGGGGGGGGTCCCTAAACCGGCCCTAGGGGCCAAAATGATTTCCCAAAAACGTTAGTGTCCCACTAACAGGGGCCCTGGTGTGCGGGTGCAATGGGGGGGGCCCAAACCCACCCCAAACCCAGAACTTCGGGCGGGGGGGGGGATAAATGCAAGGACTGGAAAAAGGGGTTTTAAAGCCCCTTTGACACCCCAAGTACACAAGGTGGCCTCACTCTCTCGGGTCTGCCCACGGGGTTTCATTGGGAAGGGGTCTACGGCAAAAGGGGGGCATCGTACTGGGCAGTCTAACATTTAAGTGCCCCAAAGGGGGCTGTGGAGCCTTTCGGTCAAAAATGGAACAGAGCTCCTTTTCGTCCCCCTTTTTCAACAATCCCGCCCCAGTGGTGGATCCCCAAAAGGGTTAGGCGGGGGGGATATGCACCCCATTTCCCCTGGCCTGTGCCCAAAAGACTTGGAGGGGGCACCCTGGGGGTCGCCCGAAAATCCCAACAGAGGCCCCCGTGCCCTCCCCGGGTCGGGGAATGGGCGCCTGGGCCGCACCAGCAGCCAACATTTGCAACGGGCTGAGGCTGATGGAATCGCAGCAGTGGCTGTGCCTCGAGGGTTGCAGTCCTAGCACCCCCCTTTGCCCCATCATTGCCAGGGAAAACCCACATGGTTTGGGGATCCATTTTGATGGAAAGCCCTGCGACCCGGGGCCCAAGAGAGTCTGCGGGGTCCCCCCGGATGGATGTGTTTAAGTGAAGTTGCCCTTTTGGCTTCTGTGTTTAACCCGTTTGGGAAATTGCGCCCTGGAATAAACGGGATGAGGGGGGGATGTGAGGGCCTGCAAGAGCAGCCCCCAGAGCTTTTTTGGATGGCAAAGATTCGGCCTGGGGAGGGGTTCAATGGTCTAGGAGGCGCCAACATCTGTCAGTTTGGTGGGAACATCCCAGCAGCTGGGGGCGGCCTGCCACGGGTTCTGGACCATCAGTGTAATACGGAAACCAACCCCGGGGTTTTCCGCACCCACAATGCTAGCCGAGGCAAGGTGGTGCAAAATTTCCCCGGGTGCAAGGGCCTCTTGCTGTCTGGTATTTTTTTCCAGCTCACCGCAAACGCTTGGTCCCCAAAGGGGGCGGCACCGTGTATTCGCGGGCCGTCTGTCGCCCCCCCCGCCTGGAGCAAGGTCATGGGCAAGACTTCTGGGGGGAAACGGGCTACCAAACCAAAATCCATCGGGGGCCCGGGGAAATTCATGGAATGCCCTTTGCCCCGGGCCCGACCCTTTAAATCCTCATCATTTGTAAGCCCCTGGGAGTGGGAAATTTACTTTGAAATTTCCCCCTGGCAGCTCCCCATTTGGGAATCCTGTTTTCCCAAGAGGCTTTTAAAGCTGCACCTAAAGGGTTTTCAGACCATTTTTGCTTTTGGCCCCACCTAGGAGCCCCCAGCATGGCCGTAAGCGTGTTCTGGATGACACAGATGGATTTGTTGTTTGTGGGTCTGGCGTAAACCCAGGCAAGTGCCCCATATAAAACGGGGGAAGTTTTGGGCCTGGATGTAAAAAACAACCTCATGCCCTCGAGGCTGGCCCCAACCCTGGGTTGGCATGGACTAAAACCCCGGCCCCTTTCGCAGAGCCCTCTCTTTAATATGGTGAAACTGTTTCTGGAAGGGGAGGTGCCTGTAAATGTAAAATGCCAAGGTACCAAATAACTGTAACCCACCCCGGGTCGACCCAAGACCCGCAGCCCCCCCGACGGGGCACCTTGGGGGCGAAGGATCATGGCTTTGGTTTTGCTGCAATATCTTGAGTCCCAAGTGCGGCAGGTGGAACCCCGGGCAAAACGAGGCCCCTCCTGGGCACCTGCAAAATCCCGTTTTCCTAGGTCGAAAAAAGGCCCGGGTCATCGGCATAGCTGAGGAGGACGGTCCCTCGGGAAAAAAAAGGGCAGGCACCAAGCGGGTGCATCGAAAAATTAAAAACAGGGTGGGAATAAAAACCCCCCCCGGGGAGCCCCATTTTTCCAGGGTCTTGAGAGAAGAGGCATCCCCCTGGAAGCGTCCCCGGGCCCCCGCCTGTCCTGGAATAAGGAACAAAGCCATGAAAGCACCCTCCCTTTTAAAATCCCCCGGGGGCCAAGAGTGAGAGGATTGGCAGGTGCACTGGCTAGTCAAAAGTTTCTCGAGGTCAAAAAAGGGAAAAAAAAGTGGGTTTGGGCGCCCGGGACCCAATCCCGGTCATAGGGGGGAAAGGCTTTCGAAAGTCCCCACCCTTGGTAAAAACCATAAGGTGTTTATGAGGAGGGCCAAGCTTCCCCCCTTTCGGCGCCCCAAACACCACCTTTTTCAGACCCCTTTCGAAGCAACTGGTGAGGGAGAGGGGGCCCTTCATTTGCCAGGACCCCCCCAGGTTTGGGAATGGGTTATGATGTCAGCCCCCCCCTTCCCATACGCCCAGGGATTTTGCCAGCTTGCCAATCGGGTTGAGACTCCCGGGAAACACCCTAAAGGTCCAAAATTTGGCCGGGACCGAGTAAACTTTCCCATAGGTTACCACCCAATGCCCTGGAGCAGTGCCCCGATGAATGTGAAGGCTGCCGGGAGCTCCGGGTGGGTGAAGTTTCATCCGTGACATCCCCACCTGGCAGCTGCTTGGAACACCATCACCCCTTCTAGGAAGGAGGGTGGCTGGGGAGGTCCTGGGGGTTTCCTGGGGCATTGAGCCAGGCCCTCTGGGGGGAAAATAGGTCCCCCAAACGCTCGGGCCTCCGTTGGGGGGTTTGGGGGTGAAACCGAGCCACACTGCAAACGCTCCCCCAGTGGCCAATCGAAAATTGGGTTTCCAAAATCTCAATAAGGTGGGGGAGTAGCTAAAGGGAGGCCCCACCACCAAACCCAATTTAGCCTCCGGGAAACCCTGGGGTGGACATGGCGTGATGCCGCCCCATTTCCCCTGAGCGGGAAGGGCATGGACTAAAACCTTTGGGATTACGCCTGTGCATCTTGCATACAACATTGATGCGGTGGTTTTGTTCCCCTGATGTCCTCATTGAAAAAACCCCCAGCCCACTTTTTATATACCCTCCCCCTGTAACCCTTAGGTATTGCGGGCCCCCACCCTCACTTTGTAAAGGGCCACCGGGCAAGTTTTTGGGGCCCCCCTCTTCTGGCCCTTCGGGAAAGGGGGGACTCCACCCACCAAGCTCAATAAACCTCCTGGAAGCACTGCCAGTGGGTTTTTTTTTGGGATTCCTTTGGGGGTTGGGTTTTGGGGGGAGGGGGAAACCGCGGACCATCCGTGGACCACTGCAAAGTGTCCGGGTGAGACGGGGGGGGGACCTCCCATCCCCGCGCCCCGAGAGAAACCGCCTAGAGTTTGGAGAGGGGACATCCAAGGGGGCCACCATAGTGAGGGGTTTGGCTCACCATTATTGAGGAGGGCGATCTCAGGGACCCCTCCGCACACCCCGCAAGGTGGCCCCCCCAGTTGGTTTGGGTAGGAGAGACAGAAGAAAGTTTTGGGGTTTGGGTGGGCATTGAAAACCCCCAAAGCCACAACAAGCCCCTTTCCGGTGGGGCGATTGCTCCCACCTTGAGAGGGTAAAGGGTTTAAACCGAGAGCTTCTGAAAATTTTGTAAACCACGGAGGTCCATCCCCCGGGTGTAGGGGGGACAGCCTAAAACCTCAACGCCCCCCCCACAGCCCGAGGGGGGTAGTGGGGGATTGAATAAGGGATAGTGGGTCCTGACGTAGACGCCGGCCCCTGCCATCCCTTCCAGGCGTTTGAAGGTAGGCAGAAAACCCCGGAATACGTGGCTGCTTTTTGACGTGACAAATCGGTGAGGGGCCCTCCTGAAACAGGAAAACATCAACCCATCCTGAACGCAGCTTCAACCCCACTAAGTAAATTTTTCCCGCTGCACCCCCAAAATTTGTTCCACTGGAGGGATTTTCCCAAGGGCCGAAAGGGGGGGCTCATGTTTCCCATCTCTGCCGGGGACTGGGTGGGCCGTTTTTTGGCGACCCCGGGGGCCTCCTCCATCACAGACTGGAAGGACTCCGGGATGATGGCTTGAAGTTCCATCGAGTTTTTCCCTGTCCAGTGGGAACCACGCCAGCATCCATGACGGGAGTGCCTGCAGGCGCCCCTGCCCTTTCCCCCGACGGCAGCAGGCGCAGAGGAGCGTGAGAGGGCCCCCCGAGGTTTTTTCTTCAGTCGATCGGAAAGGGATTCAAACCTTTTACCTCTGCAGGAAATTGACCCGGGGAACAACCCGTCGAGGCGGGGCTGGGTCACGGGGGGTATGCCCCTGGGGGGGCTGTCGACACTGCAGCAGCATAAGCTGGGGTGCACCCTGGGCCCCGGCATGAGTGGCCATGGGTTTCCCCAAGCCCCCCCGGGCGGGGAAAACCCTCTGCCTTTTCGCGGGCCCGTCACAGGGGGGGCCTGTCCTTGGGAAGAGGCCTGTGGCCATTGGCAAGGGAATTTTGGGAAAAGCCCCCGCTGGGCCCTGCGGGCATGGCCTGGCCTGTGCGGGTTTTTCCCCCAATGATTTGCCTTTTGGCCCCCTTTCCCAAATCTGACGCCGCAATTGACAGCGCTGCTGAAAAAACCAGTGCCTTGCCCTCAGATGCCCCCGCGGGGGGCCCAGTGCGGGGAAAAAAAATTTAAACGGGGTATTGCCCCCCCGGGGGTTTTTCCCGGGGGGGAAACCGTGATTGGAGCCCTCCCGATTTTTTTGTGGGCAGTTCCAAGGCTGGGTGGCGGGGGGGCCCGGGTGGGGGGCCCGTTCCGATGAAAAACCTGCTCCCAAGTGCCTGAAACCTTTTCAAAAGGACAGCCCCGGTTTCCAGGATGGTGCCCCTTTGAGCGGTTGGCACACTTGGGCGCGGGCCAAAAGGGTTTTCCCCCAGGTGGATTTTTGGAGGATTGAAAATGCGGTCCTTCGATTTTCGTGTGCCTTGGGCACACACCACACTTCTTCTCTCCCCGGAAAAGGGTGGCCCCAATATGATTAAACCCCCCCCTGGCGGGTTAAAAGCATTGTACTGGGCCGGGACGGGTAGGGTGGGGTTTTTGAATCTTCCCCAGACCCCAAGGTCCGGGTTTGGCGTGGGAAGGGACCTTTGTGGTGGATCAGCATTTGGCGGGTGGGCACCTTTTTTCACCCTTTTTGCAGTGAGCCCCGCTCCCCCTTGAAAAATATTTGGGCATTTCCCAAAAAGGGGGGGTCCATGGGGGGGGCACGGGGAATGAAAAAGGGCCCCCCCCTTGTACCCCTTTCTCCGAACAAGCATTTCCCACCTGCGGGGATGGGTCAAAACCGGGCCCCTTCAATTTCCTTTTAAGAGTCTTCGTCCTTTGAGGAATGACCAGAACCTCTTTCCCTGAGAGGTGAACTCGAGCGGAATTTGGGGTGGGGGAGCCCTTTCCAGATACCTTAAAAAAACCCGTAGTTAAAAACCCTTGAATTTTTTAAAGGGCCCCCCCCTGGTTGTTTGTGCCCGAGCTGAGGGGGAAATCCCCCTTTCCCAAAGTGGAGTAAAACCAGTCCCCTCCACGTGGAGGCCAACGAAACCCTGGTGTAGGGACCGGGATGGCTAACCCTTTTCCCATTTGAGGAGTTTAATCCCCTGGCCTTCCCACGCCCCCTATGGCCATCTGGGGGTGCAAGTCTTTTTGGGGTTAGGGGTTTTCCCGACGGCCCCTAGTGGCAAAAAATTGGAGGTAAATTTATTTCTCCACTGCTTTCCCTTGGGCCCCTTCTTGGTGGGGGCTCCCCCTCCCCACTTTCGTCCCCCAAACCTCGTCCCCGCTTTTCCAAAGGGAACTTTTACCCCCGGCCTCTCCTGGATCTGTCAGGGTTTGACTGCAGGTGGGGGGCCCGAGCCAGCAGCAGAGTTTTTTTGTTTTGACCTCACAGCCCCCACACGGGTGCAGGGGCTGTGAGGCTCAAAACCCCCAGTGGGGGCCCGTAGCCACCCTCTCGTGGCTCCCCCCCTTGCTCTAAAAGCACTAAACACAGTCCAAGGACCCACCGGGAATGACGCTAACTGTGCTAAACAAAACAGATTTGCTAACAAACACACACTTTTTTCCCCCAATTTCGTCCAGCCCGAAAATTTTCCTTTAATGAATTCTCCGATCTTCTGATGCCCCAAAGCCTGTCCGCCCGGTCCGACCACCTCTTTTAAAATAACTTAGTTAAAAGTTACCCGGTATTCTCCCCGGGGGGGCCCTTCCCCAAGTGGTGGCCCCCCTTGGCTCCCTCTTTAGGGAGTTTTCCTGGGGCCCTAATTTTCCCCCTGGGAGGGGGCCCAAAAGCACCCCCCCAAATCTTTGGGCCCAAATGTCCCCGGGCCCCAGCCACAAGCTAGGACTCTTTGGTCTGCCATCCCCCCCCCAAGGGGCAAAAGGGGAATTACAGTCTTATGAGCTAAAGGCTCGGGCTCAGGCCCCCCTACCCTCCCAAAAAACCCTACCCCCCCCCCCCCCCCCACCCCCAGAAGGGGTTTTGGGATGGTGTCGATATATTTAAAAAACTATTTTTTTTTTTTAATTTTTTTTCAAAATTTACATATTTATTTTTCAAAAAAATATAAAACATTAAAAATATTTTTTTAAAACTTTTAAAACCCTTTTTTTTTTGGGGGTTTTTCATTAATCAAAAAAAAAATCTTTAAAAAAATCCCAATTTGCTTTATAAGGGGTTTTTTGTTTATCTTGAAAAAATTTTTTATAATATTAAAATGTTTTTAAGGAAAAACTGTTTAAAAAAATCATTGTTTTTCGGGTTCCCCGTTAAAAAAAATTTTATTTTTGAGGGCCCAACTAATGTTTTTAATAATAAGATCATTATTTACTACAAGTACTGTACATGGTAAAAAAATGTCCCCGGTTTCCACCCACAACCCGTCCACTAACACCCAGGATCCAAACCCAAAACCAGAATAATAATAAAAATAAAAAGATCAGTATTTACTACAAGACAAAGTACAAAGGTATACAGTCCTAGTTTACAAAAAATGACATTTCTACTATATAGAAAACCCCGTTAATTTTTGAGCATGTCGGGCAGGGTTTTTGGCCCGTGTCCCAGGGTGCCACCCACACCAGTTTCCCCTTTAAAACCCAGGGGCCCCCACACCAGTCCACTAACACCCCGGGTGCCACCCCACCAGTCCCCCAACACCCCAATTTCAACCACAAACCCGTCCAAATAACACCCAGGATGCCCCCACCCCGTAATAATAATAATAATAAAAAAAGACATTATTTACTACAAGTACAATTAAAATGGTATACAGTCCTAGTTGACAACAATGACATACTACTAAATAAAAAAACCCCCTTTTTATGTTGACATGCGGGGGAGATTATGTCAGTGTCCCCGGATGCCAAACCCCCAACCCGCCAAATAACAAAACCCCGGATGCCACCCCCACCCGTCCTCTAAAAAACCCCGATGAAAACCCCCCAAACCCGCCACTAAAAAAACCCCCGATTTCCCCCCCCACCAGTCCACTAACACCAGGGTGCCCCCCACACCATCCCCCTAACACCCAGGATGCCCCCACCCGTCCCCAAAAACCAGGATGGGTACCCCACCCGTCCACTAACAAACCGGATCCCCCCCACACCAGTCCATAAAAACCAGGATGCCACCCACACCCAAACCCCTAACACCCCGGGTGCTTTCCAACAAACCCGTCCACCCAACACCCAGGAAAGCCACCCACCCAAATAATCTAGCCCCCCCAGGATGCCCCCCACTCCAGTCCCTAACACCCAGGATGGGCCCCCCACACCAAATCCACTAAAAACCCAGGACCACCAACCCAAACGACTAACACCCAGGGTGCCCACCCCAAAACCCCGTCCACTAAATCCCAGGATGCCACCCACACCCGTTTCCTTTTAACACCCAGGATGCCACCCCACCAGTCCACTAACACCCCGGATTTCCACCCAAACCAGTCCCCCTAACACCCAGGATGCCACCAAACACCAATTGACTAACACCCAGGATGCTACCAAACCAGTCCCCTAACTCCCGGGTCCACCCACACCCGGTTTCCCCTAACACCCCGGTTTCCACCCAAAAACCATCCCCTAAAACCAAGGGTGCCACCCAACCCCCCCGACTAACACCCCGGAAAGCTACCAACACCAGTCCACTAACCCCCCAGGATGCCCCCACAAACCCTTCAAATAACCCCCGGATGGGCCAAACCCCCACCAGGGCTCTAACACCCGGATGCCCCCACACTAGTCCACTAACACCCCGGAGCCCCCACACTAGTCCCCAAAAAAACCCGGATGCCCCACCCACACCAATCGACTAACACCGAGGAATTTCTACCAACACCAGTCCCCCTAACACCCAAAGGGGCCACCCCCCACCCGTTCACTAAAAACCCGGATGCCCCCCCACACTTTCCCCTAAACCCCCCCCAGGATGCCCCCCCACCCCAGTCCCCAAAAACCCAGGATGCCACCCACAAAAACCCTCCCCAAAAAAACCCCCGGTGCCACCCACAAACCCGCCACTAACACCCAGGTTTCCACCCACACCAGTCCACTAACACCCCGGGTGCCAAACCCCACCAAATCCAAATAACACCCAGGGTGCCAACCCCCCACCAGGGCCACTAAAAAACCCGGATGCCAACCCACCCCTAAAAGGTCCCCCCCTAAACCCCCCAGGGGTGCCACCCCCACCAGTCCACAAACCCAGGATGCCTCAACACCAAAGACTAAAAGCCCAGGATTTCGGGCCCACACCGTCCACTAAAAACCAGGAAAAGCCACCCACACCAGTCCACTAACACCCCGGGTGCCACCCAAAACCAGTCCACTACACCCAGGATGCCCCCCACACCCTTTAGCTAACCCCCGGATGCGACCAACACCAGTCCCCTAAAACCCAGGTTCCCATTTTTTTATATAAAATATATATGTCGTGGGCGATAAAGGGGGAGGGGGTAAAGGGAAAAACGAAGGAAAGGTTTTTTGCGATTAAAAGTTTCCCAAAACGTACGATGCTCGTAAAAAGAGATTTCCCCGGGTCACTGGGGTACCATCAACTGGATTTCCCTTTGGGAAGATGTGGAGGTTTTAGGCTCCTGGGACTACAACCCTTTGAGGGAAAGCCACGTGCTGCAATCTCCATCCCGCCTCGACAGATTGCCTCTTTGGGTGCCGGGTGGCCAGGCCACTAACCCCAGGATGCCACCCACACCAGTAAAATAATAATTAAAAATAATAAGATCCCTTATTTTTTCTACAAGTACATGTTTCAAGGTCAAACAGTCCTTGTTGGGCAACCAAAGACTTTTAAAAATATAGAAAAACCCCCGGGTTTTGTTGAGCATTTTCGGGGAGATTTTGTCAGTGTCCCGGAACCTCCAAAACCCCGTCCAATAAAAACCCAGGATTTCCCCCCACACCATCCACTAACCCCAGGGTGCCACCCCCCACCATTCCCCTAACACCCAGGAACTACCCACAAACCCCCCCACCCCCCCAAAACCCCGGATGCTACCCACACCCCCCGTCCACTAACACCCAGGATGCCACCCCACCAGTCAAAATAACACCCAGGATGCCACCCCCACCATCCACTTAAAAACACAGGATCCACCCACACCAGTCCACTAACACACAGGAGCCACCCACAAACCCGTCCACTAAAAACAAAGGTCCACCCCACCATCCCCTAACACCCAGGGTGCCACCCACACCAGTCCACAACACCCCGGTTTCAAACCCCCAAACCCGTCCACTAACAAACCCCGGAAAGGGCCCCCCACACCAGTCCACTAACACCCCGATGCCACCCACAAAAACCCTTTCCCCTAACACCCACGAAGCCCCCCACACCAGTCCACTACACCCAAAGGGTGCCACCCATACCAATCCACTTAAAACCCACATGCTACCCACACCATCCCCTAGCACCCAGGATGCCCCCCACTCCAGTCCCCTAAAACCAGGGTGCCACCCACAAAACCCGTTTCCCCTAAAAAAACCCAGGATGCCACCCACACCCAAACGATAACACCCAGGAGGTACCAATAAACCCTCCCAACACCCCGAGGCCCCACCCCCAGTCCCCCTAGCACCCAGGGGTGCCACCCCCACCAGTCCACTAACACCTAGGATGCCACCCCACCAGGGCCACAAAACCCAGGATGGGCCCCCAACACCAAATCGCTAACACCCCCGGATGCTACCAACACCAGTCCCCCTAACTCCCCGGAAAGCCCCCCACACCATTTCCCCAACAACCCAGGGGGTTTCCCCTTTACACCAGTCCACTAAAACCCAGGTGCCCCCCACCCCCAGTCCAATAACACCCGGTGGCCCCCAAAACCAAACGGGCTAACACCCCGGATGACCCCAAAACCATCCACTAACTCCCCGGGTGCCACCCCCCCAGTCCTTAACACCCCGGATGCCCCCCACACCAGTCCCCTTTAAAAACCCCCGGATTTCCCCCCCAACCAATGACTAACACCCAGGGTGCTACCCAACCCCCAGTCCCCCTAACACCCCGGGAAATTTTTTCCACCCCCCACCCTCCACTAACTCCCAGGATGCCACCCCACCAGTCTACTAACACCCAGGATGCCCCCACACTAGTCCACTAAAATCCAGGGTGCCCCCCCACACCAGTCCACTAACACCCAGGATGCCCCCCACCAAAAATGACTAACACCCAGGATGCGACCAACACCCGCCACTAACACCCGGATGCCACCCCAACCCTTTTCCCAACACCCTGGGTGCCACCCACACCAGTCCACTAACACCCCCGGATGCCACCCACAAACCCGTTCCCCCTAACACCCAGGATGCCACCCACCCCCAGTGCACTAAAAACCCAGGAGGCCACCCCCAAACCCGTCCACTAAAAACCCAGGATGGGCCCCCCCACCAGTCCACTAACACCCCGGATTCCACCCACACCATCCACTAAACACCCAGGTTTCCACCCCCACCAGTCCCCTAACACCCCCGGATGCTACCCACCCCCCCCACTAACTCCCCGGGTGCCCCCCACAAAAGTCCCCTTAAAACCCCCGGGTGGGCCCCCCACACCAGTCCCCTAAACACCCCCAAAGGGGGGGTGCCAACCCCCCCCAGTCCTAACACCCAGGGTGCCACCCACACCCCGGGCCCACTAAACCCCAGGGGTGCCACCCACACCGTCCCCCCTAAACCCGGATGCCAAACCCCCACCGTCCCTTTAAAACCCCGGATGCCACCCACCCAGTCCACTAACACCCAGGATGCCCCCCACACCATCCCCCAACACCCCGGGGTGCCACCCACACCCGTCCCTAACACCCCGGGTGGGAACCCCACAAAAACTAACACCCAGGATGCCAAACCCCCACCAGTCCCCCCAACACCCAGGATGCCTCAAAAACCAATCAAAAAACCGGGCCCCCGGATGCGACCCCAACCCCGTCCACTAACACCCAGGATTTCCTCAACACCAAACGGGCTAACGCCCAGGATCGACCCCCAAACCCGTCCACAAAAAACCCCGGATGCCACCCCACCAGTCGGCTAACGCCCGGGTGCGACCAACCCCGGGCCACTAACACCCCGGTACCCAAATTTTTTTTATATATATTAAAATATATGTTTGGGGGGAAAAAGGGGGGAGAAGGGGGGGAAAAAAAATGAAGAACGAAGGAAGGTTCTTCGGTAACGTTCTATCGTAAAGAAAGCGTCGTAAAAAGGATCCAGGGTCACATGGGTCCATACTTGATCCCTGGCAATGATTTTTGGGGGTGGGCTCCTGGGAACCCACAACCCCCGAGGGGGCAGCCACGTGCTGCAACCCCCCATTTAGCCTCAGACAGATTGCAAATGTGGGCTGCCCGGGGTGGCCAGGGGGGCCCCTTCCCGACCCCAGGGATTCACCCGAGCCCCTGTTGGGATGTCAGGGGGGACCCCCCTCCTAGTATTTTTGGGGGGGGCCCAGGGGGCCCCGAGAACCTCAAGGGTGTACATTTCCCCCGCCTTGCTTTGGGAACCCAACACTGCAAAGGGGGGTTTAATGGGGGTTGAGAGGAGCTTGTGCCCCTTTTTGACCGAATGGTTCCGGAAACCCTTTGGGGCCTTACCCTTTTGACTGCCCCCAAAATAAAGATGCCCTTCGCCCTAGCACTTCTCAAGGGCCCCCCAGGGGGCCCCCGGGCCCCCAGAGGATGAAAGGGGGCACTTTGGTATTAAACTGTCAGGGCTTGGAAACCTTTCTTTTCCCTTTGACGTCTTTCCCGCCCCCCCCCCCCCCGGAGGTTGCTGCGAGGGGGTGCTTTGTCTTCCATTGCACGCACAACCCCCCCACTGTTAGTGAAAACTAACTTTGGTACATCATCCCGGCATTGGGCCGGTGGCTGAAGACCCGCCACGGGAGGTGCAAGTAAAATAGAATAAATAAAGATAGAAAAGAATAGAATACATAAAATTTAAAAGAAAATAAAACATTTTTTTTATATATTTTTTTTTAAAAATTCACATACCCAAAAATGTATATGTACATATTTTAAAAAATGTAACATTGACCTGGTGAAAGAGAAATAAACATTCACTACATAAACTCCCGAAAAGCACATACAAAAGGACATTAAAATAAAAATTAACCCCAACCCACCCGACGCTTTTACGTTAAAGGTTTTTTCACAATACAAAAGTAAAACAAGACTTCATAGATATAATGGGGAAACCCAATCATTATTGCTTTTCATTCCCCCCCCCCACCACCAGTTAATACATTCTACATTCCCTTTTTTCACTTAAAATTCAAAAATGAAATTTAAAAAGGACAAATCAATAAAAAAAAATATATAAACCAAAACAAAACTCCTAAATTACAAAACCCCAAACAATTTAAAAATGCCCCCAAGCTTAAAACAATCACCCAAAATACCCCAACCCCGCAACAAAAAATTTCACAAGACCTTCAATATGCATTATTAAAAAAACCTGTGGGTGCAACCAGGGACCCTTTATCCCCCCCCCCCCCACTCACACAACACGGTGACCCATTTACCCTCCCCCCCCCTCCCCACAAAACAGGTGAACCCCTTTATCCCCTTCCCCCCCTTACACAACACCCGGTGACCCATAAACCCTCCCCCCACTCCAAAACAAAACAGGTGACCCATCACCCCCCCCCACTCTCCAACAAAAACAGGTGACCCCTCACCCTTCCCCCACTCACCCCCAACACAGGTGACCCCTAAACCCTCCCCCCCCTTTACAAACACAGGGGACCCATATCCCTCCCCCCTCCCCACAAACAGGTGACTTATCATCCCCCCCCCCACTCCCAAAAACACAAGGTAACCCCCCCCTCCCCCGGCCCTTCCCCCCCACTCACACAACAAGGTGGCCCCTCCTCCCCCCCCCCCTCACAGAATACAAAGGGGAACCATCATCCCTTCCCCCCCCTCACCCGGGGAAAAACAGGTAACCCCTCATCCCTCCCCCCCCCTCCCCAACCCCAGGTGACCCATCACCCCCCCCCCACTCCCCACAACACAGGTGACCCATCATCCCTTCCCCCCCTCACACAACAAAAGGTGACCCATCATCCCTTTCCCCCACTCACACAAAAGGTTTACCCATCATCCCTTCCCCCACTCACACAACAAGGGGACCCCTCACCCCCCTCCCCCCCAATCACACAACAAAGGTGCCCATCATCCCTTCCCCCATACAAAAAACACAGGTGACCCCTCATTCCCCCCCCCCCACTCCACAACAAGGGGACCCCCTATCCCTCCCCCACTCAACAACACAGGTGACTCATCATCCCCCCCCCCACTCACACAAACACAGGTGACCCCTCATCCCCTTCCCCCCCTCAAAAAACCAGGTGACCCATCATCCCTTCCCCCCCTTTACACAACACAGGTTTAACCCCTCTTCCCTCCCCCCCTCACAGAATACAGGTGACCCTCATCCCTCCCCCCCCCTCACAGAATAAGGTGACCCCAAATCCCTCCCCCCCCCCCCACACAAACAGGGGACCCATCCCTCCCTCCCCCCCCCCCTCACACAACAAAGGTGACCCCCTCATCCCTTCCCCCCCTTTACACAACACAGGTTTAAACCCCTCATCCCTTCCCCCAAATCAAAACAACACAGGTGACCCAAACATCCCTTTTCCCCCCCTCACAAAAAACAAGGGGGAAACCCCTCATCCCTCCCCCCCTCACACAAAACAGGGGGCCCCTATCCCCTTTTCCCCCCCTCACACCCAAAAAGGTGACCCCTCATCCCTCCCTCCACTCACACAACACAGGTGACCCATCATCCCCCCCCCCCCTCCCCACAATACAGGTGCCCCCTCATCCCTCCCCCCACACAAAAACACACCCCTGAAAACTAACCCCATCACCAAAACTGAATAATCAGACATTTTTAAATTTTCCTCAATTTTGGAATACATGGGGCAAAAGTCCCCTTTTAAAGGGAAAAATTATTTACAACCCCTGGATGGGTACAGGACTACCAAAATCACAATACCTTTTAAAAAGAAAACAAAATGTGATATTACCCTATAAAAACATGTAACAATTTTCCAATAAAATTGGTATTATCGTTTAAGACTTAAAATTAATATACATTAATTGCCCGCCCTAACCCCAAAAAAATAAGGCCTTATCACCAACTTGTTTTGGGGTAAAATCCTAACTTTCCATATAAGAAAAAACATAAGTGGTAATTTTTAAAAGTATTGGGGAAACCGTAAAACCAAAGGGGCACAGTAAAATTTAAAAACAAATTAAAAAATAAGGGAAACATGACCAAGTCCTTTTTTTTCCCCTTGGGCACTTACGCAAGGGGCCCAGACAGCCCCAACTGTGTATGTGCCATTCCCATTTCATTCACCCCAGGTTCATAACATTCGAAGTTCCCTTATTTCCCAAATCTCTCGCCCCCACTAAAAAAAGCACACATTTTTTTGCAACTGCGAACCTCAAGGAAAAAAACCCCATTTCTACCCTTTACATCCCAAACCTACCGTAGCATTTTCCCCTCCCCTACCTTGCCCCCCCACCTGATTTAAAAAAACAATAAAAACCCCCAACATAAAATCCTATATCCCTCTGAAAAAAAACCCGGCCCCCCCTTCTTCCATAAATTTTTTCCCCGTTACGACCCCAACGTTTTTTTTTAAAACGGGAAAACCCCTAAAAGTTTCCCTTCACCCACTAAAACCCCTTTTTTCCCTCATTCCCCCAACCCCTTGTATAAAATAATCTACCCCAAATTTACCCCCCAGCAAATAGTGATTCTCTCATCCAAATCCCCCGATAAACAAGACTTTTAAGCCTCAAAACAGAAAAACCCCCCTTTAACCCCCCCCCCTTTTCAAAAGTCCCCACTCAACCAACCCCTGCATAACCCCTCCCCTCACAAAAATTATACAACATGAAACGCCAAAATCCTACCTTCACATATTCCCCACAAACACTCCCTTTAAAAACCCCAACCCTCTACCCCCTCAGAACCATACCCGACGGCAAAATCCCCAGCAGGGAAAAAGATACTTTATGTCCCTGTGCTCATGGTTGTTTAAAATCATCCTATTAACCTATTCCTTTTACTTCCTATGTATACATGGGGAAAAATTTCCCCCCCATGGCGCCATAACCCCCCCCCACCAACAACAACACATCACAACCCATTTTACCTTTTCCCCGGGGTCTCGAGCCCACGGGCCCCAGCCCCCAAAAAAGTTTCACATTCATTTCAATCTTTTATGGATTCCCGACCAGGGGCCCCCCCCCCCCCCATTTTTTCCCTTCCCCCAACCCCCCTTTTTAAAAAAGAAAAATTTAAAACCCCCCTTTTTTTAAGGGCCAGCAAACCCCAAACCCCCCCCGCGATACCAAAACATTTTACCCATCCCACTATTTCTTCCCCCCCAAACCCCCCCTCCCCAAAGGATGGCTCCAATGCTTCCCGTTCCACCCCCTTTATATGGCCCCCCTGCCAGTCTAAAGCCCCAAAACCCCCCCTCCCCCCCTTTTTTCTTCCAGAAACCCTTGGGAAAACCCCTTCCCTCCAAACCCTAGACCCCCCTGGCAACCCCAAACCCGATTCTCGATAAAACTCTATCCAAAATGCATTTAAAAGATTCCCAAAAAAAAAATTTGGGAAACAGTTTTAATCTGTTCCTAAAAAAGGATTTTTGCCAGGTTTTTCCCCCAAATGTATGTTGGGCCCCCTTAAAACCCTTTGGTACCCCTACTACTACAGCCCAAGCCCGCTTCTCTCCCAACCTCCCCTCTCCTTCAATAAATTTAATAAACCCAAAACCCAAAAAAACCCCCATTACTCCCAATGCTGTAGATAAAACTCTGCCAAAGGAAATCCAAATCCCTTTTCCCGGGGCTTTGGCCCTTTCAAATTTCCCCTTAAACCTCCAAAGGTTTTTCCCTCAAATTATTTCCCTTCCCAAAGCTTCCCTATCCCCTGTTTCCCAACTGACTTAAACACATTCCCCCAACCTGTTTTAAAAAAACCCCCGCTCCTAAACCCCAAACCCTTTGCCAAATTTTTCCCTACCAATGTTTTGCAAACCCCCCCCATTCCCTCTAAAGGCGCATATTAAACCCGACCCATTTTTCCCAACCCACAGACTCATGAAACCTCCAACCCTTTGGGAAAAGCTGTTGCCCCGCTGTCGTTATTTTTCCTACGCAATACACATTAAAAAAGGCCCATCCCATGCCCCATAACCCTCTTCCACGTGCCATTACCCTCACCGCTTGGAACCTCTCATCTTGGGGCTCCCGCAGCCCCCCCTTAATGCCATATTATCCATTTGGATAAATACCCCCATGCCCCCTCCCATAACAACCCCTTAACCCGTCCTCCAAAGGGGTTTGGGCCCAACCCCTATTTTAAAAAATTAATTCCCTTTCCCCTTTTCCCCACTAAAATTTTCCTATTTCGTTCTTTAGCCACACCCTCCCAACCCTGTTACCACATCCCCCACTCCAGTACCTCCACACTTTAAACCCCCTCCCCCTAATGTTTTAAATCCCCCCAACCCCTTTTCTTCCCCTTAACACAATCGTATTTAACTTCCCAAAAACCCCTAGAGAAAACCACTAGTGACTTCATCCCACTTCTTCCCCCACCCACCCCCCCATTATCCGAAAAAGCACCCCTATTGGCGGGAAAAAATTTTTCAAGACCATTTAGAAATGTACAAAACCCATCTAACCTAGCTGCTTTCCCCCCCTTCAAAATTTGGGAAAACCCCCCACACTCCCCCTCCAAAATGCAACCCTCAACTGAATATCCCTCAAGGGTCTCGTAAAGGGCCCAACATTTTCCTCTCCCCTTTTGGGTCCCCCCATCGCCCTCCGATAACACAATTTCCCAGTCCCCACCAACGATGGCCACCGCAGGTAAACCAAGTAAGAAGAAAACTAGGTCATCATATATGCAAATTCCTGCTTTACTTTCACATCGTTCTCAGCTGGCGCACACACACTTACAAAGGTTACCCTCTGCCCCATCCACCACCCATCCACAGGCAACACCCCCCCCCCCCCCCCCCCCCCCCCCCTCCCCCCTCACTTCGTATCAACACAAACGGGCTCGCCTCACTGATCAATATACCCACACCACCTTTCAGACGTGCAGATGGCAGTCATGACCTGAAACCCCGCCACCTCCACCTCTCTTCCCTACTTGAAATTGTGTTCTTGCAGGAACACTACTTCCACCCTATATTTACACAGAAACATTCGAAACCATTCCCTCTTCACACTATTACACAGTCCATTTACATTCAGTCATACATCCGCAACTGAAGCTAAATCATGTTTATAAAATTGCTCACGAACAGTGCCCAGAATATCTTGCTGTCAATTTTGTCAAGGTTGGGAACCAAAGCAATCATAGTACTTTTTTTTTTTTTTTTATATTTTATTTAAACCATGACATTACAAAATATAATATGTAAAACTCATTTAAGTCGATAATTAACACAATCCTCCCTACAGCTAATATTACACACCACACTTACAACTCCGTGTGGGTACACCCCCCCCTCCCTGCTCCCTCATCCTATCACTTAACCCAAACCTGTTGGAGCTACCCAACAGAATTACATGATATGAACAACACTTTTATATACACATCCCTCGAAATGGTACTTAATAATCGACTACAGACCATACAATGCATTGCACTGAACATATTATACAGACATATAACCCCCCCTCCTCCGTGGTTATCCAACCACCCCACTATTTACAACCTAACATACTATAAACAATGAATGTTGCCTAATCTAAAGTCACACAGCAATGATCCAACATTAATTTATGTAATTGTCCTAATGGTTCAGTTACATAACAATATGTATTACATAACAATGGTGATATAGAAAAGTCACAAAGACATACAAAATTACTACAAAACCATAAGAATAAACTTAGTCTCAAAATCCAACACATGTAAGCCTTTACACATTTAAACATGCAATTCCAGTGTTAAAACAATAACACAGCTTCAACTATGACATTCAAGCTCTATACAGCTTATATGGACATTACATAGTACTATTGACAACAGTACAATACAACATAAAATATAACCATGACATAAGTGACACATAAAAACTGTGCCTAGCACACACCTAACCACAAAAACCTATAACACCACTGTTGCCCAACTTTATTACACTATCTGACGTGCATTAACCTCTTTACTCTCAAAACAAAACTGAATTGCAGAACACCAGTGACGAACAATAATGCACGACTTAATAAAAACATATCACATCATATCTCTGGCACGTGCTGACACAGCATAAACACTAGCAGTGAAAGGCACCAGAAAAACAATTGGGAGCAAATACATGCAATTTTTATGCAAATCTCCAAATTAAAATGTCATTACCGAAATAATTTCCCACACACAATATGTATAATAAGATAAAGTCCAGTCACACAAAAAAACTGGCCCCTCCACAGGGGCGGGACCCTGGTCCACATATTATTCACTCATGCATCACTCATCCCCAAAACTCTCGCAAAAATTTTTTTATCCATTACCAGGGGGGCAACCCTGTTTTCACCCCGACTTCCCAAACCCCAGCCACTTTCCAATCTACCCTCCCCTCCCTCGTATATTACAAGCTAAAAAACCTTAAAGTAATTGCCTATATCCCTCTAAAAATCCTTCACCACCCCCCCATAAATTTCCTTTTTCACATACCGTTTTATGAACGTTAAAAGCTAACACCCTCCTCTTCACCTCAGAACCTGTTTGCCCCGCAATCCCCACCCTATACCCGGAGTTTACCTGGAAAGTTTCGGGGGTCAACGCCCCCCGGCCCCGGGCGTGGGCCAGGCCTCCTGGTGGTTACCCTGATCAACCAGGCTGTTCTGGGGCTGCCGAAAAAAAAAAGTACAGCCACAGCCCGGGTGTCAGAACTGCCTTTTGGTGCTTGTCCATGCCCCGCTTGAAGCTGCCCGGGTCTGTTGGTAATCCCCCTTATGTGTGCTGGGAGGCAGTTTAACTCTCGGGCCCCCGACACTTTTTGTATGGCTCTTAACGTGCTAGTACACCCCTGCTTTTCATTGGGGGGATGGTGCTCGTCTGCCAAGTCTTTTGACCTTTTCGTAGTGAGTGATTTTCGTGTGCAAGTTCGTATCTAGTCCCTCTAGGATTTTCCCAAGTGTAAATAATCATGATCTCTCCCTCCTGCGTTCAGGGAATACAGGTTTTAAAACCTCAAAGCGCTCCCAGTAATTGAGGTGTTTTACTCCGATATGCGCGCGGAAGTCTTGTACATTTTCTAGGTCGCAATTTCACCGCCTTGAAAGGTGCTGTTAGGTGCAGCAATTTCCAGCCTAGATAGAACAAGTGACCTGAAGAGTGTCATCATGGCTTGCCTCCCTAGTTTTGAAGGTTCTCATTTATCCATCCTGTCCATTTTTCTAGGCAGATGCGATTGAACAATGTTATGGTCCTTGAAGGTGAGATCCTCGACATCAAACACTCCCAGGTCTTTGACGTTGGTGTTTCGCTCTATTTGTGCCAATTTGTTTTGTACTCTGATGAATTTAATTTTTCCTCTGAGTAATTGAAATTTCTCATCGTTGAACTTCATATGTTTTCTGCAGCCCACTGAAAGTTTGGTGATGTCCCCTGGAGCCTGCATGTCTGCAATGGAAGACACTGTCATGCAGATGGGTGCATCTGCAAAGGAAGACACGGTGCTGTGGCTGACATCCTTTCTATCGGATATGAGATAGGAACAAGATGGGTAGTACTGTGCCTGTGGAACAGGCTTTCACCGTAGCTCCTCGACTTACCTTTACGACTACTCTCGTGTTCTGTAGTGGAAATTAAATCATCGCAACTTTCCTGTTATTCTTTAGCGCGCATTTTGTCGCTATTACGCATGGTCACACTTTCGAAGGCTTGCAAAGTCTGTATAATTACATCTGCATTCTTTTTGTTTCTAGCATTAGGATTGTCGTATGATCCAGTAGTTGAGACAGCAGGAGCGACCTTCAAACCCATGTTGCCCTGGGTTTGTAACTGAGGGGTTTTCTAGAGGGGTGGGACCTTGCTTCTTAGACCCTTTAAAAGATTTTTATATTGGGATTTTTGGGGTTTATTGGTCTGTAGTTCTTTGCTGTTTTTATGCCCCCTTTGTGAGTGGGGGCTATGTCTGTTGTTTTTATAACTGGGGGACAAACCCCCCCGTGTCCATGCCCCTTCCTAGATGGAAAAGGCTCGTGATAGGGGCTTTTGCAGTTCTTTTGAACACAGAGTTCCATGAGTCTGGCCCGGGGGCAGAGTGCAGGGCTGTCATTTATGCCTGTTAAGTCTTTTGGGCGTCGGATAAATCGGTAGGCTTGTGTTAATAAAATTTTTTGTGGCTCTTAAAAAAAATTTTCTTTTGATCTTCGACCCATCTGGTTAGCGGCTTGCAAAAAATGAGTCATAGGGGGACTTGATAGTTCACTCTTTTCCCCTTGCGTCATCTGTGTAGGACCCATCTTTTTTAAAGTAGGCCCAATAGGGACGTTTTTTCTCGTTTTTGTTTTGGCATAGGAAAGAAATATTTTGGGGTTTTTTTCGATTTCTTTTATGGCTTTTATTTTTTTCCGCATTCCTACTCCTAAAGGATTCTTTTAGTTTAAGTTCGTGCTTGCTATTTCTCTACCAGTGTCTCCCTGCGCTTTTGATATATTGACCTCTTTTGGGCCGCTCTTTTATTCTTTTCCGTCGCCTGTAAAGGGAGCGCCTGTCCTTTTCTATTTTACATTCTCCCCCTTTTTTTCTTAGGGGAATAAGCCTTGTGCATACATCGAGTGCCCACCGAGTTAATCTGTTCTGGGCAAAAGTTTGGGTCTGTTTTTGCTTAGTATATCTTCCCAGCTTATATGGGTTTGGATTTGGTTTTTACTTGGGGCCCTTTATTTTTTTGTTTTTGAATTTTGAATTTGGTGAATGTCCCTCTGACTGTCTCATTTTGTCGGTCCAGGTCCACCATACAGGGGGTCTGAACCTAAAATTATGTTGTATTGAGTATTTTGTTTTTGATAGGTAAATTTTCTTATCAGATCATCATTGTTAGTGAAGATGAGGTTATGAATTTTCCATCAGTAGGTCTATTATTTGCGGGTTTTTTAAATTTGAATTTTGTGCAGAGATTTAAAACCCGTGTGGTGTGAGTTTTCATCAGAGCTGCCTCCTGGGTTTTTACTAAAACAATATTATTTGCTAATTCCTCCTTTTAGGGGCCTTAAGTTGAAATCCCCCAGGGCAAGATTTGGGTGCAGGAGCGGAAAATTTTTCCAGACATGGAAATTTTTTTAACAGCTTTTCCCTGGAAATTTGTTGGGATGTTGGCTCCGGAGGCTTGTAACTACCACAATGATGGGTTTGGTTCTCGACCTTTACTGCTAAAATTTCCCATACTCATTTGAGGCTTAAGCGTTTGTGAAACAAGTGACTCTGCAATGTACAGGCCAACCCCCCCCTTTTGCCTGTTCACTCGTAAAATCGTATGGGTGAAACCCGGGGACCCTATTTCGTTGTCCAAGGACCTTTATGTGGGTCTCAGTGAAAGCCGCGAACATTGCCTTGCCCGGGGCAAGCAGCCCGCCAGTCCGCCATTTTTACCCCACAGCTCTGATTACACTTTCCTCCCCCCCCCCCCACGTCAGACTTAATGCTCCAATACAAAAATTTCCTTTACCTCCTATCCTTTTATCACCTTTTTAAAACCACCCCTTACACTCCCAGCCCTCCAAAAATATACTACTAAAAGCCGATCCTCCCCCCACTATCCCCACCCCCCCGAACGACTCGTCTACCCCTAAACACACCCGACGGTAAAATGCCATGCAGAAAACGATACATTACTCCCGAACACGAGTTGAAACCCATCCTACTCCCCCATTAAAATACTTCCCCAGGATACATGGGGAAAATTCCCCCTCTACGGGCGCTACAACCCTCCCGGCAACAATCTACCAACCTACCTTTTTTTAACCTTTGCTGGCTCTCGATCCCACGCCAGACCCCTCAACACAGTTTCACACTCATGCAATCAACCCTTTAAAACATCCGTTGCAATCTTTTATGGACCGGGGCCAAACCCCCCCCACCCACACTTTCCCTCATCACCTCCCTTTAATAAAGACACATTTGACCCTCCCTTTAATCCAGCAATCCCACCCCCCCCTTACATACAGGTAACTTGCACATCCTCTTAATCCAATACACTCAAACCCCCACAAAAAAAAAAAAAACCCTTTCCTAAGTATGTTCTTTTATTGCTGGCCCTTTAAAGGGGGAAACACGGCTCCCAGTGCCATACTTTGCATACAGAAAGATTTAAACAACAATGGCACGCTGCACAAGGGTCAAATGAAAAGGTCGCAAGGGCCCCAAGCGCCCCTGAATCCTTTTACATCCTAACGATTTTCCATGCGTGCCACAGGTAGATCGTTGCATAAATAAGACCCAGTTTTTTAACGAATGCACCTGCCCCTCACAACTGCCAAACCCCAATCAACCCTCCCCCCAAGCTCCTAACCCCTGACCACGATTTTTGAATTTACCCTATACCAGTTGCCCCTGCGAACATTTTCTACCCCACTAATGTGTCCTTACCCCCCCCTGATCAAACATTTTTATCTCCACATCCCCAATTTAAAAACGGGCCAAACCCTCGAACCTCACACCGGGCCCTCTACGTGACAAAACGCGCTCCTCAATCTAAAAAAGGGGTCCGTACGCACCAAAAATAATTGTGACATAGGACACCCCTCCTAAGTCCCCTACCCATTACAATTTTTCCCCCCCCCAATCGACCTTTAATCTGTACCCTTGCCATTGCACCTCCATACAACGCCCAAACCCCACCCATATTTCTTTCCCAAACCCCTGACCCCTGAGGATGGCTTTCAAGCTTTCCAAACCATTATCGTATCCCCTTGCCAATCGAGCGCCCCCAAAACCCTCCCTCCCCCCCCCCCCCCCCTTTTGCCCCCACGAAACCCCAAGTAACCCATCCCCCTCCACCATAGACCTCCCTGGCAAACCAAACTGAGTTTTATACTACCCGCCCACCCACACCTTGACCCCATTTCCCAAAACTTTGCAAAAAATTTATAATCTGCGCATAACAACGAATCGCCCGATAAACCCGAAGCGTAGGGGGCCCCTTACCCTTCGGTACCAAAACAACGACAGCCGTTGCCTGCTTCTCACCCAGCTCACCTCTCTCCTTACAATTTAATAACTAACCGAAAATGCCTCAATAATTTCCCAAAGCTGTGATAAAACCTGCCCGGGGGTCCATCAATTCCCGGGGTTTGCCCCTTTTTTGCTTCCACTTAAAACCCTCCATATTTCCCCCTCATTTTTTTTCCCCACCCGTGCTTCCCCATCACTGTTACCAACTGCATACCCCACTCCCACACACCTTTAAAAACCCCACCTTACCCCTTCTCGTTGCCATACTTCTCATACCACTTGTCAGCAACCCCCCCCATTCCTTCCGAGCTTGTATGACCTGCCCCTCCCTGTACCCTCCTTTTATTCATAACCCCCAACCATGGAAAGTCATTGCCTCTGTCTTTGTTTCTGCCTACGCAATCGCACGATGAAGGTTTTCGCCCCCTAACACCTCTCCCCCCCCCTGTACCCTCACCCTTGGGAAACCCTCATCCCCGTACCTCACGCAGCCTCCCCTTTTAATTTTCCTAATTTCATCCATGATAAGTGCCCCCACCCCCCCCCCTCGCATAACAACCCCGTAATCTATCCCCCAAATAGTTAGCAACCAATTTTAAAGAATTGATACGTTTCCCTTCCTTTACGTAATATTTTAATCCGTTCTTTTGCCACACCATCCCACCCATCACCACATCCCTTTCCCCCCTTTTTTCTCGCAGTAACCCCCCCCACACGTTGCAAACCCTCTTCCCCCCCTCATCAAACCAAAAACTTTTATTTAAATTTTCCCAAATTCCCCTAATATACCCGCTAGTGCTCCCACCACCCCTTTCTACACGCCCGATGACTGAAAAGCTACTTCTATTGTAGGAAAAATGTGAAACCCCAACCCTTGGAATATCACTACCAACCCCAGCGTAACCCCCTCTTACAAAAATGTCTCTACCTCCCACGCCCCTCCTCCCAAACCCCATCCCACAAAATGAATATCCCCCCAAAAAATCTCGCAAAGGGCCCCCGACACGTGCCCCGCCCCTTTTGGGTTTCCCCGTCAGCCCTCCTAATAACGCAGTTCCCGTCCCACCAACGACGGCCCCGCAGGTAAACCACGTAGAAAAAACAAAATCCCCCTTTTTTTAAAACCCCCACTCATTTTCCGTGGTGCAACACACTCAAAAAAACCCGCTGTCCCATCCCCACCCATCCCCGCAATACCTTTCCCCCTCCCCCCCTCACTTCTAGCAACAAAACGGGCTTGCCCCCCCGATCAATTACCCACACCACCTTTTAGACGGGAGATGGCAGAGTCTGACCTGAAACCCTCCACCCGAGCCCTCTTCCCTCCTTGAAAAAGTTTCTTGCAGGAACACTACATCCACCCTAATTTTTTACAAAACATTCGAAACCCTTCCTTTTCAACTATTAACAGTCCATTTTTCGTTTTTCCCTTATACACCTAAGGGCCCCTTTATGTTTCCCAACCCCTTCCCCCTCTCTTTTTTCATCCCAGGGCCCCCCCTGCCCCGAGCCAGCACAAGGCTTCACACCATAACCCCTCCCCCTTTTTTCGATGCCCTCTTATCGGACTGCTTCGACATGCTCTTTCCCTTTCCCCCCAGACCCCTGCGCCGGCGTCAGGACATCATCTGATCTGACGCCCCCGCTCTCTTCCTCGTGATTTCCCTCCACACCATGTTTCTTTAAGGTTCTCTCCGATGAACCTCTACCTCCCCACGCCCCGTTCCACAGCACACGGTGACAATCTCTCTTACTAGTTTTGGGCCCTCAACCCTGCTATGTTTTTTTTCCTTACATTCCTCCAGGCCCCCCCGTGTCTCCACCAGCTCAGGAAAAAACTCCCCGAGGCGGTGTCAATGTCCCCTTTAAAAATTCCTAAACTCTTCCTCTAGACCGGACCTCCTCCTGCACTTCACTTTGTACTTTTCCTTTTTGTATAAAGATCCTTTTACATCACATTTCCTCACACCTGGGCCCTTTTTCCTCTTTGGGAAACCTCCACCCTTCCTCCACAAGCGCCAGGCCCCTTTCTTGCGCACTGGGCCTCAAACTATCACGGGTAATGGGGTTCCCAGTTTGCGCTGGGCCCTCCCCGCTTCACGCACTCTGCCGCATATGGTCAACGCCCCCCAATTCTGCACGTACGTCTCTGTCCGGGTCGATACCATAACTTGCGTCCTAAGTCCCCAACACGACGTTTTGACGGAAGGGATGTCTCAGAGTCTCTTCAGGGGAAAAATACCCCCCCGGCGTTTTCCTGTAAGCACCCCGCTTCCACTTGCCCCCTTTTGTGCCAGATGTAGGGTTTAATATGTCTCAAAAAATCCTTTATAGCCCCCATCTGCCCCAAAAGGGACATTACGTATTTAACCCACGTAAAGTCGAGATACGTCGATCAAAACGCACCTTCCAAAACTGGGTAGCGTCAAGACTCACTCTTGGGAACCCGTCACCAAAAACTCATACACGGCGGGAATTCAGTTTGACGAAGATTCTATAAGCCCCTTCCCCGGGCTACAATACACCTCATCGTCCGGGTTCCCTAGGTCTCCCCAATGATTTTGGGAGTAAAACTTGCACTGAAGAGGGGGAAAACGCCCCCCGAAGCGCTCAATACCCAAGGTATTACGCGCCTCCTCACACTCAGCGCCATGTTTTACAAGGTAGTGCCCGAACAGAAAGGGGGGGAGCGACAACCCCACCGACCGGGTCAGGCACGAATGAATCATGACAGGGGGGAGAGCAGAACTTTGTATACCCCCAGTCAGTGGCCAGGCGCAAACACCTTTTATTTACGCAATAAAGGAATGGAACAACTGCCCCACATGTAAAAGCCAGTCATAGATGAACCAGTTCAAGGACTGAAAAAAGTGTTGATGAATGAACTACAGAAAGGGGGGGGAATGATTTTCTATTTTTTAGCTAAAATACGGGTAAATTTTACCTTACCCCTATAATGACCCTCGTATTGAGATAGTCTTAAGACCCTCGTGTAGTAGATAGTCTTAATGCCCTCGTTTGTAGATATCTTAATGACCCTCGGGTGTGATATCTTTTTAGTATGATAATAAATTTTACTTTTGTAGAATAATAAAAAATATTAAAACCCTTCATATTATAATAATAAGGTAAAAGGCCCCCAAAGGAAAAAGTCACTTGTCTGACTTTTTTGGGTTACCGGGTTTCTCTACACATATGTGCTTGTATGAAAATTTATGTAACTGTTTTTGTGTATACCTGAATAAATTTACTTACTCTTATTTACTTACTTAATCCGCGCATTTCCAAAAAAAAAATCAAAATTAGGGAAATTTGAGTTATTCATACAAAAAAAATATCTCAATCTTTGGCAACACAAGGTACCAGAATCAATGTTTACGCGTTTCTGCAAGAAATTTAGTCATTTATTAGGTATGGTGACGGCGATGGGGGGTAGCGATCTCTCACAGCCCATATATTTTTTGGAATTTTTTCCTTGTTCTTTTATGTTTTTTCTTGTTTTATTTTTCTAAAATTTAACGACTATTTGGCATATAAAACAGAAGGGGGAGCTTATCTGGAGTGCCAGATAATCAGGCACCTCGGGAACGCTCGGCAGCACTCCCCCTCCAAGGTGCCGGAGAAACCATTCATTTTTACGCTTTTCAGCTTAAAACAATTTTCTAGGGTTTCCCACAAAATTGATCAAATATGATATAATAAACACTAAAAATAACAACAAACATGTTATATTCTTTGACGAATAAAAAAAACCCCAAAAATAGGGGCCAGAATCCACCGTAATTTTCCATAAAAATTGTTTATCCCTCATTTTTGTAATATGACTTTGTCATCAATGAAGAAAAGGTGTTTAAAAGAGGAAAAACTGCCTAGAACATCATTTACAAAGAAATTCCCAAACAAACGAGATTTTCGCGATTTTTTTTTTTCGAGAGGGTGGGCCAGCCGGCGTCCCGGCCCAAATCTGGGAAGTAACTTATTCATTTATTTCGCTTTTTCCCGCCTTTTATTACTTAATTAAATGGAATAATATTACAGAAATTTTTTTTTTTTTTTTTTTTTTATTCGCGGGTTTTTCCCCCCGGGCCCGGGTCTTTTCCAAGTAGTGGTGCCCCGGGCCTTTGGCTCCCTATCGGGGGGGTGTCTCGAGATTAAGCTTCATGGGGGAGGCAAGTACCTCCTCATTTTGGGGACCACTGTCCCCAGGCCTAGCCACTTTCCCCCCGCCCTCACGGGGCTCGGGGAAAGACGTGGCCTCGGGTCTGCCATCGCCCCCCCTCAAAGGGGCTCGTGGGGATGACAGTCTGTGAGCTGAAATAATCTGTCTTTTTTTCTGAAGCTATTTTTTGGGAAATTTTCCCCAAAATACTTTGGGAGTTTGTGGGAGAAAAAGGCAGATTTTTTTGAAACTTTTCCAAGTACATTAAACTTTATTTTTTTGTGAAATAAAATAAGACATTTAGAGGACATTATACCTTTTGAAAATTCGTACTTTTTTTTTTAATATTTTATTTTAAAAATTTCAGGTTAATTTAAAAAAAAAAAATATAAAATAATACAGTAGGTCGTCAGTCCTACACAACAAAACTGACAAAATAGACAGTTTTTGGACACTATCTGCTGCTCAAACAACCTTTATCCCATATAAAAAAAATTTGTTTTTTATTTTTTTTTTAAAATTCAGTAAGATATATCACCATTGACGTAATCACAATACATGAAAATTTTTAAGAAAACTCCTTTAAAAATAAGGATGACAAACCCACACCGAAATAAATAATAAAAATTTTCATAGCCAAAACGACATTTTATTCATATCTTGTATGAAACGTATATACAAAAATTTTTATATATAAACTAAGCTTTGGCCTCTTCTGTACATTTTAATTTAGCATTTTTTGTACCAAACATTTCCCTACATTTTCCCCTAATTTTGTGTTTTATTTAGAGCACAGGGATACAATATAATGTAATTTAACAGATTGACTGAAACACTAAAAAGAAGCTATAATTTGAAATACCCATCCTTGAAACTAAACATTTATACCCATACCTGAATATACGTAACAAAAAAAGCTACAAAAATTGCATGTATAAACTCTGATATGTAACTGTAACCATAAAGAAAAACTTGCTCAACAAAAACCTAACCCGGGGGTTGGACCTAAAATTTAAAATACCTTAAAAAGTAAAAAAAACCAAACGTAAAAAAATTTTTACATAAAACAAAGTGACATTAAACAAGAATTGATACATGCCTCCTCCATACACACAAGGTACACAGTATGGAAAATTTTATAGGAGTGATAACTTGTACATACCTAACATTACATGCATCAGTAATCTCCTTGGGAACAACAACGAATTTTTTACCGTATCACCCATGTAGACATGTGAGAAAAATTAACCACCTCTGGTCATGCAGGTGGCCCCCCG